>JAVJIF010031371.1:0-208029 GCA_038442645.1 Agave tequilana
TTGCGAGTTAGCATCACCACCCACAAAGATTCACCCACCAAAGGATTGCATATTCTAGCATATGATTGCTATTGAGAAGGAATGAATGCGAAAAAAGAAGAGAAGAAGGTGGAGAAGAGCGGGCGACAACCAAGCCAGGTACTACTACCGGCAATAGCCTGAACGGCTGCCGCGGCAAAGGAGAGGACAGAGAGGGAATGGTATTAAAGGGATTTCCAAAAACATAATAGAAAAATAGAGAACCTTCTGATTCTTTTTAAACTAATGATGAGTGTTATTTTAGAAATATGAATAATAATTGGGAGGTAATTGAGCAATTAGAATAGCTTGGGAGGTAATTTTAAAAATATTAAAGTTTTAAGGGTAGATATGAGAAAGGCCCTTTTTTAATTCTATCCATTTATCTTCTTTTTTTCATTTTGTCATACCTTTTTTATAATTATTTATTTTAGCTTATTTTTTTGCAATTTTCTTATTTGAAGATTTTTCTAGTTCCTTTTTACTATTCTTTTGTTTCTTTCTAAATTTTCTTGTTTTATTTTTTTCATGGTTCTTTTTTTCTTTACTTTTAAAATTTTGCTTTGTTTATTTTTTCTATTCCACTATTTAGTTTTTCTCTTTCACACATTTGTTTCTTTTAGTTTATCTATAAATATAAAATATGAAATGATTAAAAAAACTCTTATTAAATAGTCAGCATTGTTTAGCTTAATAGAAAGCATTAAAATAATAGAAGGTTATTGGAATTTAAAAGTTTTATTAGTTTCTTATATTTCCAATGAGACCTCAATCTAAGAAATCTAACAAGCATCTTCACTTCTTTCCAAATGTTAAGAAATCAAGCTCAAACAACTTTTTCTATATCTAAAACGAATTATAGAAAGTCAAAATGAATAGCCTTCACTTTATTTGTGAGAGTGTCTCACTCTGAAGAGAAAATGATATGCAAGCAGTTTCATTGACAATATATATATATATATATATATATATATATATATATATATTATATATATATATTATATATATTATATATATATAAAATACAAGATTTGTCAGGTTGATTGGAATGCCATCAAATATCTGGTTATTTCTACCATGTCCACAAGATGCAGGGATAAGTTTTAGCAATTGGGAAATATCACAATTATGTCAACTAAATAAGCAGATATAATCCTATAGAAAAGTTGCCAGATTGACATGAAGATGACAAATAATAGAACACATCTCTCGTCCACAAGTCTAAGGGTCTGGATGTTCTAGTTTTCCAGTTTATTCAGATAATTCCAAATGTCTCTGTTTACTGAAATTTCACACACAAACAGACTCAACGTGTCAGAATGAATCCTTGTTTCTTCAAATGCATTTGCTGATTTCCTCATCAGAAGTTCACAAACCCCTTCTCCTTCAAGCTCTCAACCGTCTCCTTGAGGCTTGTTTTCTGAGGGATGTAGTCGATACCCAGACTCTTCGTCTTCTCTTTGGAAACTTGGTAAGTTGGCACGAATGGCTGGTCATCGGCGCACCTGTCAACCCAACATCATGGTTTAGCTACAGTTATGGAAAATAAGCCAACACACTAGAGCTTTCAATGGTATTGAACGATTGGTGGTGTAGCACGGGCGTGTTTTTGTCTGTGCATACACGTGCGTGTTGCAGTTTGTGCAGTGATAGTGGGCTCATTTTACAGTATATGTGTCACATGAAACTAGAGCTCGAAGCAGGAACATCATTATTTCAAGTAATTCTTTAGACTTCTCACTGTAAATCTATATAGCAGAGTTGAAAACCAGTATACATGTTAGACCTGTTTGGTTTTCAAGGAAGGGCCTGTTTGGTAAGGGTGGAAGTGAGGAAGTGAGGAATTGAGGAAGTAGTAATAATTCCATTTGGTACTTGGGAATTAGTTAGTAAGTTTTCGGTGTTTGGATGTTGTTGGGAAGTGTGGTTTGGCAAATATTTTGTCTTTTCTGGTGTTTGGATGGTAATGTGAAAGTGGAAGTGAAAAGTTGACCCAAAGTTGACCGTAAAATAATATTAAAATAAAAATTAATTAAGAAAATAAAAAATAGACTTTAATTAGAATGCAAGTGAGATTTACATGGTAAAAAAAATTAACTTTTTTGTGCTACAATTTATCACAAATGAGATTTAATACAACACAAAATTAACTGTATCACTCTGGAAATGAGGAAATGGTTGTGTAAAAGAGAAAATATAAAAGGAAAAGAGGTTTTCTTATTTTCCTTTTCCGGTGTTTGGATAGATAGGGAAGTGAGCATTATACTTTCTTATTTCCTTACTTCCGCCCACTTCCTTGCAACCAAACAACCCCGAAGTGGGTGGAAGTAAAGAAATGGGGAAGTGTCATTTCTCACTTCCCTATCTATCCAAACACCGAAAAATAAAATGAAAAAACTCCTTTTCTTTCTTTTTTTTTCCCTTTTACACAACCATTTCCTCACTTTCAGGGTGCTACAGTTAATTTTGTGGCCATATAAATCTCATTTGTAACAAGTTGATGTTCAAAACAGTAAATTTTGTGATCATGAAAATCTCACTTGCATTCTAATTACAGTCTAATTTTTATTTTTCTTAATTAATTTTTATTTTAATATTATTTTGCGGTCAACTTTGTGGTCAACTTTTCCACTTCTACTTTTACATTACCATCCAAACACCAGAAAAAACATGACATTTTAAAAGCACACTTCCCAACAACATCCAAACACTGAAAAACTTACTAAACCAATTCTCAAGTTCTAAAGGGAACTATTACTACTTTCTCACTTTCACCCCAAACCAAATAGCAAATAAAAACTTTCGAGCGAAAGAATTACATAACTGTTCCATAAATCGTATAAGAGTGGTAGTAGGATTGGTTATATCGGAAAAACTAAATTCAACATACACAGTGACGCTTTCTCTCTCTCCATCAACTTGACAGATAAAGAAAAAAATTGATTTAGACTTGTCTATGGTAGGCCTACTCCCCGTTTGTATAATGTTTGTCGTATGATCGCTTAGCTTTTTACTCTTTGCTTACTACCTCGTGTCATGTAGATGAATGACATCTCTCTATTCCCATACAAAAAAAATCGATATAACCGAGACGAAATGGCCGATATAGCCAATCAGTGTTATCGAGGCACGAGGCGCAGTGTGAGACGCAAAGAATCCAGCGCACACGAAGCACAAGGCGCAAGGCGAGGTGATCGCCTCACTTCAATGAGGCGCATATTTTTTCTTTTTGTATGGATGTATTATGAATGTATTCTTTTCTATGTATGGATGTATTATAAATTTCTTCTTTGTATGGATGTATTCTTTTCTTTGTATTGATGTACTATGGATGTATTCAGTGGAGACACATACTTCAGTGAGGCGTATGATTATGAATGTATTCTTTTTTTTTGTATTCCAAGATATTGAAAAATGCATTAAAAATTTACACCTAAAATCCACTAAAAATTTATACTAAAAATGTATCAGAGATAGATCTATCTCTCTTTGTTTCTCTCTTTCTTCCTCTCTCTCCTGATCTCTCTCCTCTCCAGCTCTCTCTTAATCTCTCCTCTCTCAAGATGAGAGATCTGTATCTGAGAGAGATCAAGAAAGGGTTGAAAGAGAGGGGAGAGAGAGAGATAGAGTGGAGAGAGTGCTTACATGGCGACGACGACGAAGGCAATAGTGACGAAGGCGGCATCGACGACGAATGTGGGGGCCCCTCTGTCCTACATCGGTTCGCCTATAGTAAAAAAAAGTTAATTTTTTTCATTTTTACTTTTTATCTAACTTAAGCGGGCCGGGTTTACCCGCTAAATTAGCGGGTTGTAACCCGACCCGCCGCACAAACAATAAGGCTGCGCGAGACGCACGCGAGGCATATTCGGGGGCGTGCCTCGCTCTGCCCGCGCGCCTCGCCTGCGATGCGGGGCGCATTGTGGCACCTCGCTTCGCCTCGCGCCTGAGGCGCATCACCTCGATGGTCTCTAACAACACTGTAGCCCATAACAATACAAAAATTGCTGACGCAATTTTGAGATTTCAAACCATACCCAAAAGCCATATGGCCTACTAGAGGCCAAGTGGCCAAAGTTGCATCACATTTTGTTATTACTAGATTTTAAGGCACATGCTAATATCCTTATTTGTTATAGAGTAAAATTTGTTATTGAATTGGCTTGAAGTAATCAACTATGAAGATTGTGAAGCAGCTCACTCAAGGTTTCCTATTATGACATTAGGTCATAGATATTATTTACAATACTCATACACTTATTCATTTATCTTCAATAATTTCAAATATTTTATTTCAATTATAAATTAGTCACAATTTTTATATTAAAGTTAAAAAGTGTTACATTACCTCCTTTTCCCAGAATATACGTGCACAAATTCCATTAAATGATATTAATTTTTTTATGATGGAGATGTAAAATGCATAAAATTAATTAATATTTTAAAGTCATACAAATTATGATTTTAGCGTGGCCTATTCAAAAAAGTTCACAGGGACAAATGAAAATGTGGCACACATCAGACATCGCATAGCTTGTTTTCAACGTGTTAATGGTCCCAACATTTTTATAAGTAAACTAGATGACTACTTGATGTGCAAATAAATCTTCTTAGAAGAAGTTTTTTGTAATTGTAGAATTAAATAACCAAAACTGTAAGATGGGCCCCACGATTGAGGCCCACCATAATGTTTCTTTCCGTTCCCAGCGAGATGGTGACCGCTCGAAGTTCATGATGGGACCCACAGACCAAATGATCGCAAGAGGGATGGGTTGTTGTGGGACCCGCATTCACAAAAACGTAAAAAAAGAGGCAGTGGTTGCCTACACACGTGACTGGTTGGCCATGCGTGGGGCCGGCTGGCTGCACTCCTTTTCTAGATTCATATCTGAGCAAAGCTAGGGCTGTGCAAATTTAACAAATAAAAGAACAAATGAAAAAGAACCGGATGACCTATAATCTATATAATCAAAAAAGAGCCGTGACTTGCCACTACGAATCAATAACACGTGAGGAGAGGGAAGAGGAAGAAAGTGACTAGTAGACCCAAAAAAAAACAGAGAAAATCGACAAAAAGAAGTTCATGTTGTAAAACTCCGAGAAATATAACACCAAAGCAGAGAATTTTAGAGACTGAGTAGAAGTAGGAATTCTTATTAATTTCTGAATTTGTGTACATTGAAATGAATCAGGAAAGACCTATTTATAGGAAAACCTTGGAGGTACTTTGCAGTCGCTTGCGTCATCGCTTACATCAGCGCATAGTAAACTTATTAATGGTGCACAGTAAAGTTAGGTGGTGGATTGACGGAGGTGGATAGCCACTTGACTTTTTCTTAACACTCCCCCTTGGCTGTCCACCATACACGATGTCTCATTAAAAACCTTGCTAGGAAAGCCCAGTGGGACAAAACCATAGCGAAGGGAAAAAGAGTACATCATCTATGTATACGTGTTCTATGCTGCCTCGTTAAAAAACCTTATCAGGAAAACCCTGTGGGACAAAACCATAGTAAGGAAAAAAGAGTGCAGCCACGTAAGCTCCCCCTCAAGTTGACATAAGTAGTTCTTCTTCATAAATCTCGCTTATGACGCATCCCAATATCATGAATAAGCTTTCTGAGAGTTGTAGGGGGAAGTGCCTTTGTAAAGAGATCTGCCACATTATCACTTGATCGGCTTTACTGAATATTAATTTTCTTATCCTTTTCAAGCTCTTGGCTGAATGAGAAGAACTTCGAGGGTATATGCTTGGTACGGTCGCTTTTGCTGAAACCTTCTTTCATTTGAGCGACGCATGCAGCATTGTCTTCAAACAGTACTGTTGGATCTCTGTTGACTGGTAATCCACAAGCTTCTTGGATGTGTTGAGTTACAGACCTTAGCCATACACATTCTCGACTTGCTTCATGGAGTGCGATGACTTCAGCATGATTAGAGAAGTGGCAATAAGTGTCTGCTTTTGTGAACACCAAGAGATCGCTGCACCTCCACATGTGAACACATATCCTGTTTGAGACCTGCCTTTATGTGGATCTGACAAATAACCTGCATCTGCATAACCAGTTATTTCTTATTTTGATCCTCTAGAATAAAACAAACCAAAGTTAGTTGTTCCTCAAAGATAACGAAATACATGTTTAATACCATTCCAATGTCTCCGTATAGGAGATGAGCTAAATCTTGCTAATAAATTAGTAGCAAATGCTATATCTGGTCGGGTACAATTAGCTAGATACATAAGAGCTTCAATTGCACTTAGGTATGGTACTTCAGGACCAAGAACCTCTTCATTATCTTCGCGAGGGCGAAATGGATCTTTTTCCACATTCAATGATCTAACAACCATTGGAGTGCTTAAAGGATTTGCTTTATCCATGTTAAAACGTTTTAAGACCTTTTCAGTGTAATTTGATTGATGCAAAAGTATTCCACTTTGAAAGTGCTCAATCTGTAAACCAATACAATATTTAGTTTTCTCAAGGTCTTTCATTTCAAATTCATTCTTTAAATATATCATTGCTTCTAGGATTTCTTTATGAGTCCCAATAATGTTTAAATCATCAACATATACAGCAATGATAATGAATCCGGATGTTGTTTTCTTTATAAAAACACATGGGCATATAGGATTATTTACATATCCTTCTTCTAATAAATACTCGCTTAAGCGATTATACCACATGCGCCCTGATTGTTTTTAACCCATATAACGATCTTTGCAATTTGATCGAATATAATTCTTTGGGTTTTGAACTTAATGCTTCAGGCATTTTAAATCCTTCAGGGATTTTCATATAAATATCGCTATCAAGCGACCCATATAAATAAGCTGTAACAACATCCATAAGACGCATTTCTAAATTTTTAGAAACTGCTAGGCTGATTAAATATCTAAACATAATTGCATCCATTACTGGAGAATACGTTTCTTCATAATCAATTCCAGGTCTTTGCGAAAAACCTTGAGCAACAAGTCGAGCTTTATACCTTACAATCTCGTTTTTCTCGTTGCGTTTTCGTACAAAGACCCATTTGTATCCTACTGGCCTCACGGCCTCAGACATGAGGATAATAGGTCCAAATACTTTTCGCTTATTAAGCGAACTCAATTCAGCCTATATAACGTCTTTCCACTTTGTCCAATCATTTCTATTTTGACATTCAGTGACGGATCTTGGTTCAGGATCCTCACTTCCGTTAACAATATCACATGCTACGGAATAGGAAAATATTTAATCTATATTTTCCATCTTATTGCGATTCCATAATCCTCCTGTATTGACATAATTAATAGAAATCTCATGATTTTCTATATCTTCAGGATTTTTCATCTCTTGATTTGTCTTATTTTGTGTTTCTTCTGGAACATATTCTTGCTTATTTTGTGTTTCTTCTGGAACATATTCTTGCTTATTTTGTGTTTCTTCTGGAACACATTCTTGCACATTGGGGTCATCGTGTTTATCTGCTCCTTTTCTTTTTCGAGGATTTTTATCTTTAGAACCGATTGGTCTACCACGCTTCAGGCGTGTCTTAGACTCATGAGTGACTTCATTCTCGGGTTATCCTTTTGAGATTTCAATCCGAGCAGGAGCATTTACAGCTGGTATATATATAATTTAGTCACTCTTTTTGTATCAGTGAACGCATCTGGCAATTGATTTGCTATTTCTTATAAATGCATAATCTTTTGCACTTTTGTCTCACATTGTTTGTGTGAGAATCAAGATGCAAAAAGGATGGTTCACTCCATGTAATCTCCTTCTCCAGTTGTTTCTTTTCTCCCCCTAATGCTGGGAAAATTGCCTCATTGAAGTGGTAATCGGCAAACCAAGCCGTAAAAACATCGCCGATTTTAAGCTCAAGATATCTTATAATAGAAGGAGATTCATAGCCGACATATATTCCCAGTCTCCTTTGAGGACCCATCTTTGTACGTTGTGGTGGAGAAATTGGTACATATATCGCACAACCAAAAATTCTAAGATGGGAAATATTTGGTTCTTTACCAAATGCTAATTGTAGAGAGGAGTACTCATGATATGCACTTGGTCTGATGCGAATTAATGCTGCAGCATGTAAAACTGCATGACCCCATACAGAAAAAGGAAGCTTTGTTCTCATTATTAATGGTCTAGCAATAAGTTGGAGGCGCTTAATCAGTGACTCAGCCAAACCATTTTGTGTATGTACATGGGCAACAGGATGTTCAACAACTATTCCAATTGACATACAATAATCATTAAATGCCTGAGACGTAAACTCACCAGCATTGTCAAGTCTAACTCTCTTGATTGTATAATCAGGAAATTGTGCCCGTAATCTAATTATCTGAGTAAGAAATCTCGCAAATGCCACATTGCGAGTTGACAATAAACAAACGTGTGACCATCTACTAGAGGCATCTATTAATCTCATAAAATATCTAAATGGTCCACACAATGGGTGTATAGGCCCATAGATATCACCTTGGATACGTTCAAGAAATGTATGTGATTCTGTTTTTATTTTAGCTGGTGATGGTCTCATGATTAATTTTCCTAGAGAACAAGCCTCACATGAAATTTTACTAACTTGAAGGATCTTCTGGCCCTTTAATGTATGTCCATGTGAATTCTCAATAATTCTTCGCATCATCATTGAACCAGGATGACCCAAACGATCATGCTACAGAGTTAATGTCTCTGTATCTTCTTTAACTATCATATGTGACTCAACACATTTATATATGTGTAATGCAATCCTGAGGAAGCTTTGGTAGTTTTTCTAGTATGCACTTCTTTCCTGATACATAAGTAGTAAGATACATATACTTCATATTTTCTTCAGTTGCAAACTGAGTATCATATCCATGAAGATATATATCATTAAAACTCAACAAATTTCTTTTGGATTTTGGTGAAAACAAAACATCTTTTATGAAAAACTTTGTTCCATTTGGCAATATAAAGCTGGCTTTACCAGTCCCTTCAATCAAGTCTACAGGACCTGATATTGTATTGATGATTGCCTTTGTTGGTTTTAATTCAGAGAAGTACCTTTTATGTTTGAGAATAGTATGTGTTGTACCGCTATCTGGTATGCAAATTTCTCCAGTTATGGTCCTGACTTCATCATTACAGTAATCCATATCAAGCTTCATGCAAAATAAATAATTTGGTGAGAATAAAATTTGAAACATATTAAGTGAAATATTTCATTCAAAGATAAATTTGAAAATTACAAATAACAAAGTATGATAATACAATCATATGTCTAATTATCACCAGTGTCATGATGGGTTAGAAGATCAATAAAATCATCAGTAAAATCTGAAGCATCAAGATGAGTTAAATCATCCATAGGATCATCATGTTCAGTGAAATTCACTTCTTTCTCTTTTTCTTTCAAGGATGCTTTGTAAAGCTTGCAAAGGTGCTCCGGTGTTCGGCACACTCTAGACCAGTGTCCTTTGGAGCCACATTTATAACAGGAATCTTCAGGATTCGAAGAGAACTTTCACGAACATCTTTTCCTTTTTCATGTCTTTCTACATGATGCTTCTTGTGGATCGCGTTATTCTGTGAAGGGTTGTAAAAATCATTTCGACCGCGTCCACGGCCACGTCCACGGCCACGACCACGTCCACGGCCGCGTCCATAATTATATCCTCGTCCATAATTTTTAGAAAATGCAGCATTTGCTTCTGGAAATGCTGCTGAACCAGTTGGACGAGACTGATGATTTTTGATCAAAAGTTCATTATTTTTCTCTGCCACAAGAAGAGATGAAATTAGTTCAGAATATTTCTTAAAGCCACGCAACCTATATTGTTGTTGCAGTGTTATATTAGATGCATGAAATGTGGAGTAAGTCTTCTCCAACATTTCTTCATCCGTGATATCTACCCCACAGAATTTCAACTGGGATACTATTCTGAACATTGCAGAGTTGTAGTCGCTAACTTTCTTAAAATCTTGGAAGCGCAAAGCATTCCATTCATCACGGGTGGCAGGGAGTATAACTTCCTTTTGATGATCAAATCTTTCTTTGAGATTTTTTCATAAGACACCTGGGTCTCTTACAGTGAGATATTCACATTTTAAACTTTCATCAAGATGTCTGCGGATAAAGATTGTCGCCTTTGCCTTATCTTGCAATGTCGTAGAGTTTATTTCTTTAATGGTTTCAGTGAGACCCATTGACTCAAGATGCATCTCAATATCAATAACTCAAGACATATAATTCCTTCCCGTGATATCAAGTGGAATGAACTCAAGCTTTGCAAAGTTTGACATGGTGATAACTATAACAAAATATAAAATAATTAAAATCACAACATTTTTATTTCTCAAAAAAACTTGCATGTCAACCATAATAGCTACAATCAAAAGAGGGAAGGTGAACATTAAAATAAAAAAGTACGGAAAAAATTCACTGGGATCCATATCTCCAAGAAAAGCGATAGAAGTATTGATGATGATGACGACAATAATAAACTTCAGAAATAGACTAAGCATCTTGCGAAAAACTCGAACGCAAAACTTCTAGAGATGATGAAAATTTTGAGAATGAAGAGAGATTGAGGAGTAAGCTATGTGGTTTACAATTCACCAATTTATAGGATGAAAAACAGCCGTTTATAGCCGTTGGGGTTTTAGCCGTTGGGGGATATAGCTGTTGGGGGTTTAAACCGTTGGGTTTATAGCCGTTGGGGGGAGAGAGAAAACAATTTAGATTAAATATTGTAATTAAAGAACTGATAAAATAAAAGCATTGTACTTCATATATTTATGAGTTATAATATATGCACGCCACTCTACTTGGTGGGTGATTTGCAGGTATAATTAATAAAGCAATAATTATTGAAATAAATATTAGCACACCACGCTACTCGGTAAACCTTTCAGTGGGTGTTTGTCCAGATATAATAGCAGAATAATAAAATATACAATATTAGTAGCTTGGGGTTTAATCCACGCAAGCATCAAATTAGATGTTAGTAAAGTTATCATAATCACATCACTTTACTATAAATAGGTGGCAGAGCCTCCTTTCATTATAGTAGTGGTGTTATATGAATATAATTAGTATAATAATTCAGTTTTCGTAATCACATCACATTTCTATAAATAGGTGGCAGAGCCTCCTTTCATTATAGTAGTGGTGTTATACGAATATTATAAGTATAGTAACTTGTCAATTTTACCTTGAGATTGTAGAGATAGAGGCTGGGACTTGTGATAGGACCTTTCCTTGAGTAATGGAAGCAGAGGCTCGTGACAGGACCTTTACCTTAAGCTAATGGAGGCAGAGGCTTGACGTGGTAGGCTTTTTCCCTGAGCTGATGGAGGTAGAGGCTGGGGACAGACTAGAGTGATCGTGCTGATAACGTGTTGTAAAACTCCGATAAATATAACACCAAAGCAGAGAATTTTAGAGACAGAGTAAAAGTAGGAATTCTTATTGATTTCTGAATTTGTATACATTGAAATGAATCAGGAAGGGCATATTTATAGGAAAACCTTAGGGGTACTATGCAGTCGCTTGCGTCATCGCTTACATCAGCGCATAGTAAACTTATTAATGGTGCACAGTAAAGTTAGGTGGTGGATTGACGGAGGTGGATAGCCACTTGACTTTTTCTTAACAATATGAACTATTTACCCTTTGAGATTTTGCATATGCCTCATATGTTGAAGTGCAAATGAAGCGGTCACGTCGCGTCTCAACAATGACTTTCTTGTTGTGGCCCACATTTCCAAGTAGTTTCAAACGGGTTAGAAAAAAATTTTTAAGTTATAGATAGGATAATAAGCTTGGAGACGCATCACATCCTCTTCTCTTGTTTTTATCTTTCCGGGATCTTTGAACCACTATGACATCAGCTGCCTTCAGTAGCTACTCGCATGAAAGTAGCAATGACAAATAGGTCAGACCTTTTATCCACTTCCTTGACCTCCTCTTGGCTTTTTTTTTCCTTTCTGCTGCAATTTGATTCTTTCTCCATTTTCCTAAACTGTATGAACTATTAAGAAAAAGTCAAGTGGCTATCCACCTCCGTCAATCCACCACCTAACTTTACTGTGTACCATTAATAAGTTTACTATGCGCTGATGTAAGCGATGACGCAAGCGACTGCATAGTACCCCCAAGGTTTTCCTATAAATATGCCCTTCCTGATTCATTTCAATGTACACAAATTCAGAAATCAATAAGAATTCCTACTTTTACTCTGTCTCTAAAATTCTCTGCTTTGGTGTTATATTTCTCGGAGTTTTACAACACGTTATCAGCACGATCACTCTAGTCTGTCCCCAGCCTCTACCTCCATCAGCTCAGGGAAAAAGCCTACCACGTCAAGCCTCTGCCTCCATTAGCTTAAGGTAAAGGTCCTGTCACGAGCCTCTGCTTCCATTACTCAAGGAAAGGTCCTATCACAAGTCCCAGCCTCTATCTCTACAATCTCAAGGTAAAATTGACAAGTTACTATACTTATAATATTCGTATAACACCACTACTATAATGAAAGGAGGCTCTGCCACCTATTTATAGAAATGTAATGTGATTACGAAAACTGAATTATTATACTAATTATATTCATATAACACCACTACTATAATGAAAGGAGGCTCTGCCACCTATTTATAGTAAAGTGATGTGATTATGATAACTTTACTAACATCTAATTTGATGCTTGCGTGGATTAAACCCCAAGCTACTAATATTGTATATTTTATTATTCTGCTATTATATCTGGACAAACACCCACTGAAAGGTTTACCGAGTAGCGTGGTGTGCTAATATTTATTTCAATAATTATTGCTTTATTAATTATACCTGCAAATCACCCACCAAGTAGAGTGGCGTGCATATATTATAACTCATAAATATATGAAGTACAATGCTTTTATTTTATCAGTTCTTTAATTACAATATTTAATCTAAATTGTTTTCTCTCTCCCCCCAACGGCTATAAACCCAACGGTTTTAAACCCCCAACAGCTATATCCCCCAACGGCTAAAACCCAACGGCTATAAACGGCTGTTTTTCATCCTATAAATTGGTGAATTGTAAACCACATAACTTACTCCTCAATCTCTCTTCATTCTCAAAATTTTCATCATCTCTAGAAGTTTTGCGTTCGAGTTTTTCACAAGATGCTTAGTCTATTTCTGAAGTTTATTATTGTCGTCATCATCATCAATACTTCTATCGCTTTTCTTGGAGATATGGATCCCAGTGAATTTTTTCCGTACTTTTTTATTTTAATGTTCACCTTCCCTCTTTTGATTGTAGCTATTATGGTTGACATGCAAGTTTTTTTTGAGAAATAAAAATGTTGTGATTTTAATTATTTTATATTTTGTTATAGTTATCACCATGTCAAACTTTGCAAAGCTTGAGTTCATTCCACTTGATATCACGGGAAGGAATTATGTCTTGAGTTATTGATATTGAGATGCATCTTGAGTCAATGGGTCTCACTGAAACCATTAAAGAAATAAACTCTACGACATTGCAAGATAAGGCAAAGGCGACAATCTTTATTCGCAGACATCTTGATGAAAGTTTAAAATGTGAATATCTCACTGTAAGAGACCCAGGTGTCTTATGGAAAAATCTCAAAGAAAGATTTGATCATCAAAAGGAAGTTATACTCCCTGCCACCCGTGATGAATGGAATGCTTTGCGCTTCCAAGATTTTAAGAAAGTTAGCGACTACAACTCTGCAATGTTCAGAATAGTATCCCAGTTGAAATTCTGTGGGGTAGATATCACGGATGAAGAAATGTTGGAGAAGACTTACTCCACATTTCATGCATCTAATATAACACTGCAACAACAATATAGGTTGCGTGGCTTTAAGAAATATTCTGAACTAATTTCATCTCTTCTTGTGGCAGAGAAAAATAATGAACTTTTGATCAAAAATCATCAGTCTCGTCCAACTGGTTCAGCAGCATTTTCAGAAGCAAATGCTGCATTTTCTAAAAATTATGGACGAGGATATAATTATGGACGCGGCCGTGGACGTGGTCGTGGCCGTGGACGTGGCCGTGGACGCGGTCGAAGTGGTTTTTACAACCCTTCACAGAATAACGCGATCCACAAGAAGCATCATGTAGAAAGACATGAAAAAGGAAAAGATGTTCGTGAAAGTTCTCTTCGGAATCCTGAAGATTCCTGTTATAAATGTGACTCCAAAGGACACTAGTCTAGAGTGTGCCGAAAACCAGAGCACCTTTGCAAGCTTTACAAAGCATCCTTGAAAGGAAAAGAGAAAGAAGTGAATTTCGCTGAACATGATGATCCTATGGATGATTCAACTCATCTTGATGCTTCAGATTTTACTGATGATTTTATTGATCTTCCAACCCATCATGACACTGGTGATAATTAGACATATGATTGTATTATCATACTTTGTTATTTGTAATTTTCAAATTTATCTTTGAATGAAATATTTCACTTAATATGTTTCAAATTTTATTCTCACCAAATTATTTATTTTGCATGAAGCTTGATATGGATTACTCTAATGATGAAGTCAAGACCATAACTGGAGAAATTTGCATATCAGATAGCGGTACAACACATACTATTCTCAAACATAAAAGGTACTTCTCTGAATTAAAACCAACAAAAACAATCATCAATACAATATCAGGTCCTGTAGACTTGATTAAGGGACTGGTAAAGCCAGCTTTATATTGCCAAATGGAACAAAGTTTTTCATAAAAGATGCTTTGTATTCACCAAAATCAAAAAGAAATTTGTTGAGTTTTAATGATATATATCTTCATGGATATGATACTCAGTCTGCAACTGAAGAAAATATGAAGTATATGTATCTTACTACTTATGTATCAGGAAAGAAGTGCATACTAGAAAAACTACCAAAGCTTTCCTCAGGATTGTATTACACATATATAAATGTGATTGAGTCACATATGGTAGTTAAAGAAGATACAGAGACATTAACTCTGTGGCATGATCGTTTAGGTCATCCTGGTTCAATGATGATGCGAAGAATTATTGAGAATTCACGTGGACATACATTAAAGGGCCAGAAGATCCTTCAAGTTAGTAAAATTTCATGTGAGGCTTGTTCTCTAGGAAAATTAATCATGAGACCATCACCAGCTAAAATAAAAACAGAATCACCTACATTTCTTGAACGTATCCAAGGTGATATCTGTGGGGCCTATACACCCATTGTGTGGACCATTTAGATATTTTATGGGATTAATAGATGCCTCTAGTAGATGGTCACACGTTTGTTTATTGTCAACTCGCAATGTGGCATTTGCGAGATTTCTTGCTCAGATAATTAGATTACAGGCACAATTTTCTGATTATACAATCAAGAGAGTTAGACTTGACAATGCTGGTGAGTTTACGTCTCAGGCATTTAATGATTATTGTATGTCAATTGGAATAGTTGTTGAACATCCTGTTGCCCATGTACATACACAAAATGGTTTGGCTGAGTCACTGATTAAGCGCCTCCATGAGAACAAAGCTTCATATTTCTGTATAGGGTCATGCAGTTTTACATGCTGCAGCATTAATTCGCATCAGACCAAGTGCATATCATGAGTACTCCTCTCTACAATTAGCATTTGGTCAAGAACCAAATATTTCCCATCTTAGAATTTTTGGTTGTGCGGTATATGTACCAATTTCTCCACCACAACGTACAAAGATGGGTCCTCAAAGGAGACTGGGAATATATGTCGGCTATGAATCTCCTTCTATTATAAGATATCTTGAGCCTAAAACCGGCGATGTTTTTACGGCTCGGTTTGCCGATTACCACTTCAATGAGACAATTTTCTCAGCATTAGGGGGAGAAAAGAAACAGCTGGAGAAGGAGATTACATGGAGTGAACCATCCTTATTGCATCTTGATCCTCACACAAAACAATGTGAGACAGAAGTGCAAAAGATTATGCATTTACAAGAAATAGCAAATCAATTGCCAGATGCGTTCACCGATACAAAAAGAGTGACTAAATCATATATATACCAGCTGTAAATGCTCCTGCTCGGATTAAAATCCCAAAAGAACAACCCGAGAATGAAGTCACTCATGAGTCTAAGACACGCCTGAAGCGTGATAGACCAATCGGTTCTAAAGATAAAAATTCTCGAAAAAGAAAAGGAGCAGATAAACACGATGACCCCAATGTGCAAGAATGTGTTCCAGAAGAAACACAAAATAAGCAAGAATGTGTTCCAGAAGAAACACAAAATAAGACAAATCAAGAGATGAAAAATCCTGAAGATATAGAAAATCATGAGATCTCTATTAATTATGTCAATACAGGAGGATTATGGAATCGCAATAAGATGGAAAATATAGATGAAATATTTTCCTATTCCGTAGCATGTGATATTGTTAACGGAAGTGAGGATCCTGAACCAAGATCCGTCACTGAATGTCAAAATAGAAATGATTGGACAAAGTGGAAAGACGCTATACATGCTGAATTGAGTTCGCTTAATAAGCGAAAAGTATTTGGACCTATTATCCTCACGCCTGAAGCCGTGAGGCCAGTAGGATACAAATGGGTCTTTGTACGAAAACGCAACGAGAAAAACGAGATTGTAAGGTATAAAGCGACTTGTTGCTCAAGGTTTTCGCAAAGACCTGGAATTGATTATGGAGAAACGTATTCTCCAGTAATGGATGCAATTACGTTTAGATATTTAATCAGCCTAACAGTTTCTAAAAATTTAGAAATGCGTCTTATGGATGTTGTTACAGCTTATTTATATGGGTCGCTTGATAGCGATATTTATATGAAAATCCCTGAAGGATTTAAAATGCCTGAAGCATTAAGTTCAAAACCAAAAAATTATATTTGATCAAATTGCAAAGATCGTTATATGGGTTAAAAACAATCAGGGCGCATGTGGTATAATCGCTTAAGCGAGTATTTATTAAAAGAAGGATATGTAAATAATCCTATATGCCCATGTGTTTTTATAAAGAAAACAACATCCGGATTCATTATCATTGCTGTATATGTTGATGATTTAAACATTATTAGGACTCACAAAGAAATCCTAGAAGCAATGATATATTTAAAGAATGATTTGAAATGAAAGACCTTGAGAAACTAAATATTGTATTGGTTTACAGATTGAGCACTTTTAAAGTGGAATACTTTTGCATCAATCAAATTACACTGAAAAGGTCTTAAAACGCTTTAACATGGATAAAGCAAATCCTTTAAGCACTCCAATGGTTGTTAGATCATTGAATGTGGAAAAAGATCCATTTCGCCCTCGCGAAGATAATGAAGAGGTTCTTGGTCCTGAAGTACCATACCTAAGTGCAATTGGAGCTCTTATGTATCTAACTAATTGTACCCGACCAGATATAGCATTTGCTACTAATTTATTAGCAAGATTTAGCTCATCTCCTATACGGAGACATTGGAATGGTATTAAACATGTATTTCGTTATCTTTGAGGAACAACTAACTTTGGTTTGTTTTATTCTAGAGGATCAAAATAAGAAATAACTGGTTATGCAGATGCAGGTTATTTGTCAGATCCACATAAAGGCAGGTCTCAAACAGGATATGTGTTCACATGTGGAGGTGCAGCGATCTATTGGCGTTCACAAAAGCAGACACTTATTGCCACTTCTTCTAATCATGCTGAAGTCATCGCACTCCATGAAGCAAGTCGAGAATGTGTATGGCTAAGGTCTGTAACTCAACACATCCAAGAAGCTTGTGGATTACCAGTCAACAAAGATCCAACAGTATTGTTTGAAGACAATGCTGCATGCGTCGCTCAAATGAAAGAAGGTTTCATCAAAAGCGACTGTACCAAGCATATACCCTCGAAGTTCTTCTCATTCAGCCAAGACTTGAAAAGGATAAGAAAATTAATATTCAGTATATCCGATCAAGTGATAATGTGGCAGATCTCTTTACAAAGTCACTTCCCCCTACAACTCTCAGAAAGCTTATTCATGATATTGGGATGCGTCATAAGCGAGATTTATGAAGAAGAACTACTTATGTCAACTTGAGGGGGAGCTTACGTGGCTGCACTCTTTTTCCCTTACTATGGTTTTGTCCCACAGGGTTTTCCTGGTAAGGTTTTTAACGAGGCAGCATAGAACACGTATACAGAGATGATGTACTCTTTTTCCCTTCGCTATGATTTTGTCCCACTGGGTTTTCCTAGCAAGGTTTTTAATGAGACATCGTGTATGGTGGACAGCCAAGGGGGAGTGTTAAGAAAAAGTCAAGTGATTATCCACCTCCGTCAATCCACCACCTAACTTTACTGTGCACCATTAATAAGTTTACTATGCGCTGATGTAAGCGATGACGCAAGCGACTGCATAGTACCCCCAAGGTTTTCCTATAAATAGGCCCTTCCTGATTCATTTCAATGTACACAAATTCAGAAATCAATCAGAATTCCTACTTCTACTCTGTCTCTAAAATTCTCTGCTTTGGTGTTATATTTCTCGGAGTTTTACAACACATATAGAAATCATCTCTAGTCCTGTTTTTTGACAAAGTGGATAAAACAAGAACATATAGATAAAAGAGGGGTAGATATAAAGAAAGATGGGGGAGGGATTAGAATATAAGTTAATAAAAATGGAGGGGAAATGACACATTTTTTTTTTTTTTTGCTAAAACTAATCACATAATGTTATCTAATAGTTAATGAATTAGTATACACATAATTTTTTCAGAACTAGTTTCAGAAAGAAATGTGTAACAGAACCAACGGTTAAAGAAAACCAACTGCAGCCTCTCTACCAATACCACTAGCATCCACTAAAAGGAGAGGAAAAACAAAGTAGTCTATTCTCTTGATAACAATGGCAGAAATGACTCCAAAAAACTCGTTACAATACCAAATCTTTATGAACATTTTAGACACACGTTGACAACAATAACCAGTCGGCTTAAATTTTATGCTCAACACATACAAATCGTAGAACACTTGAACTCATAAAAACATCACCCTATGTAGGAATTATCCAAATGCATAAGGTTTATGTACACTCAGAGATTCATGGCAAAAGAAAATCAGTTTATGAAAAAAGCAGCATGGAAAGACATAAAATAGTAAGTCAAAGTTGTGCAAGAAAATTCAAAATTGAAATATGTCAAAATATAAAACAATAGAATCCATTCCTCTTGATCAGCATGACATCAATTACCACTGCATACTGTGGTGCTATAGAAAAAGAAAGCCAAGGGAGATAATAACATACTTTTGAGGGAGCTGAAGAGAAGGATATAGTTCGTGCAAAATCTTCACGATCTCTGAGGAGTGAGCCACACTCTCAACCAAACAATATCTTCCACTTGCTGTGGGAACTTCATATGCTAGAATATGTGCCTTGGCAACATCTTGGACATTCACCCGCCCAAAGGTTGTATTCGGGTATGTTGATGCTCCTACAAATAAATTTAATATAATATTATAAGCTAATATTATAGATCAGCCAGAACATGCACACACACTCAGTTTTCTTGTTTATTTGGTATAAAGAACAAGTAAGTTGCATTCACGCACAATATTGTGTCGGAGTTCCCAGCAAAACCCTCAGTGCACTCAAAACTTGTCAAGTAAAAGCCAAGTTAACTAAGGTAATGTACATGTTATTAAAATATCAACATCAGGAATATTAAAAATGATTTCGTTATTAATCAGGTTGAAGTCTCTGACCCGAGCCCTGCCCTAATATTCATCAGCCAATATTACACCACTGTTTATTGATCAGCAATATTTAGCTCGACCCACCATGACACACAAAGTTAGTAAATAAAATAAGAAACACTAGTGTTAATAAACTATACAATATAAATACTTAGTAATAAACCCTACAAACTATATAACAAATACTAGAAGAATACAACACATAAAACTATAAATGCTTGGGGGAATTCCATTTAACAATTACTTTCAATTTTTAAAAATAAAATTAAAGTACGCAGGTGATTATTATACAAGTAATGATTAAATAGAGTTTTAGTTTGATATAATGCAAAAATTAAATAGTTTCATACTTACCGGTATCAGATGATTACAAACATCATGATTATGATGGGTAATTTAAGTTGGGATTTAAAATTCTCTTGGATGTATGGATACTCTAAATAGATAACAATAAATTTTGATCAGTTAATTGAAGATAAAAGAAGTTCACATCAACCTATAAGGTAATGATAACTTCCACCAACATCACATATGTCCAGGATCGTCTAATTAGTTAGGTGCAAGTAAATTTCCTCGGCCTTGCTAACCTAAAATCAAGATAAATTAATCTAAATTTGAACTTTCGAATTAATAAATTAATGATATTGCATGCCCAAAACTATGCATGATAGATAAATAATGCATACCATTGATGGTTCTGACACTTCTGCCGAGCGATAATTCATATTTAACTATCATCATGGTTTAAATACTTGTTTTCACTTTTGGTGAACCAGTTTACTCAATTTTTAAAATATATCTTAATCATCAATAATTCTAACCTCCATATCTATGTTAGATATGAAGCCAAACCTCTTGAATGGCCTCAAAAGGTTGCATAACTCTGGTACAAAGACACTCAAAACTTATCCTTATCCTGATCCTGAACATTTTTCCTATGAAATTTTAATTCCAAGGACAGAGAAATTCCAATGTGAAACTTCTTCACGATATGTGGGTAAAGAAAGCATCTTGACCTTGCGACTCTTCTTCTCTCGTTAACATGCCTTATCAATTCCTTACAAGTTCATCCAATTCCTCTAAAATCTCTTTGCCTCACTTTAATCGTTAAAGTACCCCCACAAAGATTTTTGTTGTCTCTTCCTAAATTTCTCCGGGAGTGCACACACTCATTTTCCATTGCACAATATATAAGAACAATGGTTTGAAATCTCAAAATCAGAATTAGAATCGATCAGTGATATTTGGTATTAGAACCAGCCATATTAGCCATTTTGTCTCGGTAATATTTTGTGGTTTGAGTGAGTTCAATAATCACGTGGTTATCTATAGTATAGCATGAGAGATTCTACAATTCACGCTAACTAATTAGGTGACCTAAGTTGTGGCTAGAATTTTCTCTTCATGTGGACTCTCGCTATCCAAGTAATCTATTTAGCTTATGCACATTTTCCAATGATGTAAAAACTGAACTGGCAAAGTGGCCGGTCTGATTTATTTGGGTGCAACCGGTGGTTTACTAGGTTTGAACCAGGTTTAGCCAAGTGCCCCCTGACTAGGTTCCATCCATCTACTAATTTTAGCCGAGTGCTCCATCCAGTGAATTCCACCTCCCTGAAAAGTTCTCACAATGCAAGCAGTTAATTGAAATCTTACTAACTCTAGCAACCCGAGCATTGCCTTTATAATGATTGGATCCCACCACGGTACCACCAATTCAAAAGAAGAAAGCCCCACATATTATCAGCCTAAGATTGAAACCATGGTTTCAAATATCGGCCGATTCTAATATATCTCAACAATATCATATCGAATTTTGATATACCCAATGGATATCAACCCTTTAATATTAGCCGACATCGGAGCTTATATTGCATATATAGACAATATTGTTAATATTAATGGTTGATGCTAAAGATATTCATACTAAAAATAATTAGCAACACTAATACATAGATTTTAAACCTTTATTGAGACCATCTCCTCCCCACTCACTCTTGTAAATAAATTCATTCTTTTGTATAAACTCTCTCTCCACACTCTCTCTTACTCATCCCTTGGCTTAAAACTTCATCATCCACTTAGTATCAGGGTTAAAATATAATCAATGGAGTAGAGAAATGGAAGCCAAGACTTTATCCCCATCTTGGCCCTCATACTCCGTTCTTTATTTCTCTCTCTACTTCTCCCTATTTCTCTATGTTCTGATGATTTTTTTTATTTAAGTAGAGACCAAGGAGTTGATGGTGGACATATCACAAATTACGTATTTACATTGTGGGGGCATCAAATGGTTCTTCATCTTCAAGTAATATTTACTGCGCTAATTTTATTGTACCCATATCCTACTGTTTACAAAATTGTTGTATCATTGTTCCGTGTTGCATCCTACCGCGTCCGGGTCCATGCTTTACAGACCTACATTAATAAAGGAACCTTATTCTCTCCTATTTCATTTCCAAATGACACATTAGTTAGATCTACTTGGTTCCATGCTGTTATTTTGTTAATTTCTTAAAAGTAGGTAAAGCTCTCCTATTAGCAATCAAATTTCTTCACTTCAAATTTCCCTCCACAAAAAGCATATGTTCTTTAAAGTTAACGCATGCTTTATCATATTGCAGTCTGCAGCCCCATGCCTTTAAACCTTTACCATGGATGCCTTATTCAATCCCAATTGCAATAGCCTTTCCTCTTGGATCTTATCTTAAGACCAATAAAACTCAAGTCACATCCACCAGAGTTCTAGCACATTCTTTCCTCTATAATCTTTGTAGTGGCAGCTCAAGTTTGGAGATTAAGATATTTACTCGGACTCAAATTTTGAAATGAAATTGGTGACCCATTTTTTCTCATCTTCCATCAAAACTTGACGCTCTATACTTCCCCGCCACACTTTCTTTGTCTCAAAATTTTCTATTGTTAGGTTTCTATTATAAAATTATTCTGAAATTTAATGTATTAATTTGAAATTTGACTATTAACTAGCTTTCACTCATTTAATCAAGTTGTAATACAATCACGTTTTTTTTCATATAGAATATTAATTTGGCAGGAATGATCTCTAACAGGGTCTCAACTTGAATATTAAGAAAGCCTACCATATTATGGTTTCAATAGCAAGCCTACCATATTATGGTTTCAATAGTAACACTTGGAACCATTTCCTGTTTACTCATCATCTAATCTCCAATAGGGCACCTCTAAAAGAGCCACTTAAAAATCCAACTAAAAGGTTCACATACCAAACAGCATTTCAGAATATTTAATGAGCAGTGTTTCCTTCACTGGGAGATGTCCATGTTCTTGGGGTTTCCAAAAATATAAATTATATATGAAGTTAACATGACCAAAAGTTGAAAAGCAATGCAATGATGCAAATTTCTGGAGTCATTTGAAAAACTAACAAGTTGACTAAGAATCCAGGAAACCTTTTTAATAGATAAAATAAATCCCAGGATTTGAATTTGAGTTGCCTATCAACAAGATAACAAGTACATGCAAACCGATTTTTAAGGAAACATACCATTTATTAAGTTCAAGATTACAGCAGAACTTGCGTTAAGTGTGGGCTGCAGAAGAGGACCTAAGACCATTGCTGGGTTTATTGTAACCATATCTATGCCATTATCCTTTGAAAACTTCCAAGCAGCCTCCTCTGCCAAGGTCTTCGACAGCACGTACCACGACTGCTAATACAAATAGGTTAGTGCTTGTGTCTTTGATAAAGGACAGATAAGTCAGATAAACAAAAAAAGGAAATGTGGCAGTTTAAAAGCACCATAACCATTACAACCTGACTGCAAGATTTATAAATCAAGAATTATAAACTTCTGAATGTGCTGTGAACGCCATTGGGGATGGATGCAATATGAATATGCCACGTTTCATTAGGCATCATTAAAAATGTGAATAATTCACTTGTCCATTGAGGGAATACTAAAACATGTGTGATTTTGCTGAACAAACAGATAGAATCTGAATGAATAGTTAGATGAATAATTTACGAATAATTTGGCAATTATTCAGTCAAGTTCCCAACCAGAGAACAACACATTATTCTTGAAAATCTTTTTCTTTTTGCCTTCCCTTTTTTTTTTTCCTTTTTTGCAATGTACCCTGTTTTAAATGTCGGCCGAGTCAGATATCGTCCGATATCTCCTTTTTTGCTTGCTGCCGATACGATATGGGAAAATCGTTCGCCATATCGTTTGCAGCAAAAAAATGGCCGATATTTGAAATATCGGCCGATAAGTCGCCCGATATCGTCCGATAAATCGTCCGATATATCACCCGATATGAAATAACTTATTTATTACACGACTGCGTGCAAATGTACATTATTTTTTACTGTCTTTGCTTGCATATTACATCATTTTTATTAGGTAGATGATCTATGACACTAAAGCAACTTTTAGTTATCAATATTTCATTATATATAATGTCTGATATGAACGCCTGATTGAGCGCGTATCCCCGATATCTCCCCGATATCCGATATCCGATATGAAAAAACCCATCCGATAGATCCCGATATCCGATATTTAGATGGCAATGTATTGGCAACTTCCATTCTATAAATCTAAGATATTTGGGAAGTAAACTAAATCTTGAGTTTTTTTTGGCTGGAATGACAGATAATCATCAACATCAAGGATCACACACACTCAATAGACATCTGAACAGAAATTTAAAAACAAACATTATTGAGTATTATTTACCCAGATTTCTGTGGACTAAAGCATCTAAATATGTAGTTAAGATCTTAACAAGATGCATGGTCTAGCTAAAATTGCTATTTGCAAATCATATTGACGAGTTCTTAGATTTATTAATTGGCATTCATCATCTTGTAAAGAAATATGGAAAATTGTGATTTAGACTTACTTTTGTCATGAGAATTTCATATTGATACTGGCATTGTTATCAGTATCAGGCTATGGTTTTTAGTATCAATTTCATTAATATCGGCTATCAATATCGACAATATCTTAAAGGGTTAATATTGTATTAGTTACTTCAGTACCTGATATGATATTATATCTATTGGAATTAGTCGATATTTGAAAACATGCATGAAAAAACAGCAGTTACATTGATAAATTCTACAGTTACATTGATAAATTCTGCAGCTTGAGAGTAACCACAAAAGTAAAGTATTATAACTTAGAAGTTGATCATTTTGTTGAGTTGAAAAAAATCGACAAATTATGATTGTGAACAAGCATGTACAAGAGAATCAATGGTAACATGAACACCTAGTTGTTTAACATACAACCATAGCGTTGATGTCTTCAAATAAATGGGTATGAATATTACCAAGAAAGGAGAGGATTCGTAAATTTATATTACCACAAATGAGACGTAACAACAAATAAATAATGTAATGCCATGTGTCTTATCCCATATCACAGAAGTACGAGCACAAACCTTAGTCTGCCTGCAAAACTCAGAACTCGAAAACCATGTCTCATCAACTACCACGTCAGGGGTTCGTGCCCTTTCATTATATGACACAGCAGCCATAGATGAGGTAACAATAACCTTTTTAACGGATGGAGTTTTGACGCAGGAACCCAAAACATTAAGAGTTCCCTTCACCGCAGGATCAATTAGCTCAGCCTGAAATATAGAAATAAAAGTAAAACACAACTGAATCAAAATATTGTAGCTTATAGTTTTGTACAAAACTAAAAGATAAATATCACTTCTAAAAAAGTTTAAACAAAAAGAAAATGAATATTGACTCTCATCTATTGTGATTACTCCCAAAAGAAAAAGTAATAAGTGCCAAAAATAAGGCGTTGCTAGATGCATGAGATGTAATGCAAACAAAATTGTCATGACATAGTTAGCTATATGAGTCATGTGTCAAGCCGAGTAGATGGATTACAATCATTGATACAAACCCCATAACACGGTAAACAATGCAGAAAAAGATATAATCATTAGCACCAAAAATTAAATTGCATAGACAAAATTCAAATTAATTCACCGACCACGAGATCAATAGATTGAATAACATATTATTGGTATTGTAAACATTAGGATTGCGTGTAGATATTAATATTTAATGAACAATGAAATATTTAGATAAAAATCACTACGATTAGTGTCATGTGCTAAGATTTAGTTGGCCAAACTTGCTTTTTAAGCTAAGCTAAACCCTTTTTCCTAGTATTCAGAACCTGTATAAGAGGCATACAAGAATGTTCCAAGGGGAACTTTCTTTGTGCAATCAACTTCAAATTGATTGCCTCTTACCTACAAGGACATTATATAATTATGTTATTAAGCCATATAGTGTGTATTTGTGTGCATCCATATTTATATATTAAAAAAGGTGGAAAGGTACTTAGTGCGCATGGGATATATATATATATATATATATATATATATATATATATATATATATATATATATATATATATATAGACTTGTGACCTTCCAAAAGTATTTGAGCCTGAATCCTTCCAACTCAAATTCAACCTTCCGACATTCGAATACAAGATCCACTCTGTTGAAGTTGATCTATATTATTTCAAGTA
This sequence comes from Agave tequilana, assembly GCA_038442645.1. Lineage (NCBI taxonomy): Eukaryota > Viridiplantae > Streptophyta > Magnoliopsida > Asparagales > Asparagaceae > Agave > Agave tequilana. The sequence continues at coordinate 26,263 of JAVJIF010031371.1, forward strand.
TCTATAAACCAAAAATCAAGTGTGCTGAATACTTTTTGTCCATGCATCAAGTGGGAAAAAAATAGACGGCCTAAATAGTGAGTTGGTTAGTTTAACGATGTAGAACAATTTGAAACCTAACAAAAATTGATTTGTAGGGGTTTTTAAATGTTTAGATTATAATAAAATGGCCGAATCAGAATTTATATGTCTAAAGACATGATCTAACCAACTCACTACTTATGGTGTAGAACATTTGAAACCTAACAAAATTAGTTTGTAGGGGTTTTTAAATGTTTAGCTTATAATGAAATGACTGAAACTAGAATTTGTATGTCTAAAAACATAAATCTAACCAACTCATTATTTAGGCAGTCCGTTTTGCGCTGCTTGATGCATGGGCAAAAAGTATTCAGAACACTTGATTTTTGATTTATAGATACTTGAAATAATATAAATCAACTTCAAGGGGGTGGATCTTGTATCTGAATATCGGAGGATTGAATTTGAATGAGAAGGATTCGGGCTCAAATCTTTTTGAAAGAACATAAGTCTATCTATCTATCTTATATATATATATATATATATATATATATATATATATAATATATATATATATAAGTGTATATCACAATATCATCTTCTACAGCATATTGGCACGTGAATGTATTCACAGGAAGCAAAGAGACCCAGAGTTTTCGGTGGCAATGGTCAATATGAGTTTAACTTAAATTTCATTATGTTCACATAATTCAGTGTGTGTGAAGTGTATATCACTCTGTCATCTTCTACACTGGCACATGAATGTGTTCACATAAAGCAAAAGAGACCCAGAGTTTTCGGTGGCAATGGTCAATAAGAGTTGGCTTAAATTTCATTATGTTCACATAATTCAGAATTTCAAAGATTAATATGTTCCCCACTTTTTGGGTGGGCAATATGATAGAAGGAAGGTTCTAAATATCCGGTATCGGGCTCATATCGGTTGGGAATTTTTCCCATCAGATAGCAAATATCGAGTGATATATCAGGAATATGGGATCATTTCGATGTCCATATGATACATTCTATATATAAATATGGATAACTTAAACATAATTATACAGTTTTGTATGCTTATTGAATAAATGTGTGAAACATGCATGCTCAGCATTCAAGTATAAGTGATATACTTTCAATGCAATAAAATAAATTAAAATTTTGCAAACTAATACTAAGTATAATTTCAACAAACTCATAATTTATAGTTTTATAAAAGTGTACTGCTTACTTGGAACTCAATGAATAAAAGAAAGAATAAAAGATGAAATCTTTACTCTTTAAATTTTAGTATTTGAGTAAGAGATATATAATTACAAAAAAACATATAACTCAATGTATAAACAAAACAAAATATAAAAAACCATTACCTATTCCAATCCTCAACTTGCCTTAACAAAGATAAAGTTAAAAAAAAAGAACACGCATAAATAGTAAAATTAATCAACATCATAAACTATAAATCAATGTTTAAAATAACTGTAACGTAGCAATAATGTTTTTCTTTATTATGTTAACATAGGTTATAACGTAACGCATAACGTAGGTTACGTTATTTAATATTTATTTAATAAAAAAATATATATATATATACTATATTAAAATTTTTATAAAGAGAAAAATAATTTTAAAATATCTAAAAAATATCAAAATAATATATAACACATTTAACAAGTCTCACAATAGATTTTAGCGAGCATCAAGGAATTGAGGTGCTTTGATATCGTGTGATTCCTCGTCAATTGAAGAGAGATCGAAAAAAGATTGACGACGAGTTCCTCGTCAATTGAAGAGTTGTGCTGTTTTTTATTTTTTGAAACATTACAGTAATGACTTCCTCATCAATTGAAGGAAGATCAAAGAAAGAGGAACTAGAGTGCTTCGATGCTCGTCGATGAGAAAGAGGAAATTGAAGAGCAACTGTAGAGGGTGGAACCGCACGAAGGAGTCACCATCGTTGTCGTCGTCGACTGCAGAGAGGAGGAACTTGGGCGCTTCTATGTTTCACCTGCCTTCGCCAATTTAGGGTTTCACGTCGATTTGGTCTTGAGAGAGAAATCGCTTCGTTATTTTATATTTGCAATTTGTGTAAATAACGCGAGTTACGAATGTTATGTTATTTTCATAACGTAACGTTTGTAACGCTCTAAAAAACACTCGTTACTGAGAACTGCATTTTTTGTGAGTGTTATAAACGGCTAGGTGTTGTTATGTTCTGTAACAGGTTATAACGAGTTAGATAACGGGTTTTTTAAAACATTGCTATAAATATTTAATACAAATCTCAAGTCTCAAGTTCCTAATAATAGCATTGTATATCTTAAAATTTGGGCCTAAATCCGATTTGTTAAGAAAAAAACCCAAAGAAAAAGTGCAATATCAGCAGATATTAGGCTGATACATATCAGACGATATATTGGCCAATAGCGCGACCGACATCGGCTCAAACCGATATGGGTGCTATTTTTCTTCAAATCATAACGATATGAGTTAAAAACTGATGTATCAACTCATATACCGACCAATATTTAGAACCATGGATAGAAGTATGTGTTGAACATTAGACTCTAGTTAATTGATGAAAGGCATACAACTGCAGTCAACAACAGCCCAAAAATAGCTTAGATGAAGTAGTTTGGGCTGGAAAACATAACGAGACAAGACTATATAAGATCATGTCTAACCCCAGCATCTATTTATACTTTGAAGCACACATTTAATTCACTCTTAATGTTGTGTAATTTTATGGATGGCCAAATGTTACCTAGCTTGGGAGGCTACACAAGAAGGAAAAATCAGGGGCATCAGTTGCCCTCATATGATCTACACGACTCACCACTATTCACAAGTGAAAGCATCTCCAACATTAACAAAATTTTCTTTGATTTATGAAATGCAAATGCTTTAACTATGACTTATTGCATCAGTAAAACATTTTTTCAAGTTCTTCCAATATCATTTGTCCTTTAAATACATGATAATACAGCAAAGCACGAGATCCCTTCTAAACATCTATGTAACTAATATGTGCAACCAATTGCATCATTGATGTATAGACAACTATGGAGCAATTATCCCATGGGTCCGAGAAGATAGTTATACATTATTAATTGAGATTTTCTATAGAAGAAAATTTTGCGGGGAAACAAATAACATTTCCATCCATAATAACCCTCTATATAAACTAATAGAAATGTTTTGCTAATTAAAATAAAAGCTTCATACAAATTTTTGTTTCTAATAAATCCATTTAATGAAACAATACATTTGTTTTCCATCAGATCTTACAAGAAAATGGGCACGCAACAAGGAAATATTTGTTATGGAGTTTTTCATGACAAGGAAAATAACAATAGTACATATTGCAAAAGAGCATCTCTCTTAGAAGTCAACTAAAGACTTTAAGCAAAGAGAGATGCCTCAATATTCACTTCATTCATTCGTTATCATCATCAGAAACTAAAGAAAAATCAACACTTATTGTCTTTTCATAACTAGCATTTAGGATATTGTGTGAGTTGCCCACATGTTTCTAGATGGGCTGGTCTGCGTGGATTGATGGGGTGTTTCTTTCTCTTTTCTTTTCTTTTCCGTTGTTTTTTTTGTTTGGTGTGTGTGTTCTTTTTTTTTTCTTTTTTTTTTTTTGGGGGGGGGGGGGGGGGTGGGGGTGGGGGGGGTTGTTTAGAGTTCAAGTTTTTATATTTGATATTATTACAATACCAGATAGCATTCACAGGCAACATTATATGTGAATCCATTTACAGAGTCCTCACCATATCAGAGCTTCTTATGACTTATCAACCTACATGTCTACATCTAAGAAAATGAAAATTGCAAGTAATCCCGAATAAATAGTTTCTCTTCGAAAGTCAATAAGTGATCTCAAACACAGTCTAGGAAGTTGTGTTAGGTGCTTATATCGAGAAGACGAGAAAAAAGATAGTTATATCCATGGTTTGAAATCTCCGTATTGTATTAGCTGTAGGATATTGGCATCAGAATCGGCAATATTGACCGTTTATTAGCTATTTCGTCTCGCCGTATCAACAATATTGGGTATCTTTTGAGTTATATGGGGTCATATTGATCGTATGAGTAAAGGACTAATATTAGTATCGAGCGATATTTCAAACTTTTGGTTATATCAATCTCCATCACTGATATACTGCAATAACCTCCACTCCCACTTGAAGTCAGAGGAGTAAAGAAAAACACAAATGAGAGGAAAGAGTTACGAAAAGTGACACTAAACACGCACAACCATATTCTTATAAAATAACCTAAGCTAGTCCAACCTGACCAATTGAAGGCGAAAGAAACAGAGTGGAAACCAATTGCATTACCATAACAGAACAAGGCCCACAAGAAAACAACACCCCCCCCCCACACACACACACAACAAAAGAAAAACCCCACTCAACCAGAAAACGAGGGAAAAAAACCCACACATACATACTCGGTTGCCAAAATACGTGCATTCACTCTCTTATTTTCTAGTCTCTTTTCCAAGGTGCTTAGCAGTGGCCGATACTCAAGCACAAGGACAGGAGTACAATTTTTCTTTGATGAGCCCTAAATAAAGAAAAATGGATCACAAATGAACATGTACTGTACTGCAACCTAACAATTTTAACAATAACTTAGGAAAACTTCCATTTTCCATTTGGTGGGTGGGAGTGACCATCATTTTTTCTTTTTTTCTTTTTTTCTTTTTATCTTTTTTTTTGGTGGTGGTTGGGGGGGATATGTAAGAGTTGAACCATCTTATCTTCCTAAACCTCTCTTCTTTTTCCTATCCCTTTCCCATTTCTTTCTCATCTTCTCAAGTGGCAGGTGGCTAGTCAACTAGGCATAGGGAGCTCACAAGGCCACCTGTTCTTCCTTGGCTATTGCTTACAGTACAAGCCTTAATTAAGAGCCTTGATGCAACAATTACATCATTGCACCACACAGGAGATTCAATGCTCTAGTTCATGCAATATGTTTCCTATTATCAAACTAAAGAAGTTCAGCTTCTACAAGGTTTGGAAACTTGATCCTCTTAGTTCAAGGTTCGATATTGGTCTCTCGTTCAAAGTTTTAGCTTCAACAATTTGAGTGGTTAGTCCCTTTCTTTCAGTTTCAACATTTAAAACTAAAAATGTAAAAAGTTTTAAAAAAATTGTCTGATTTGCCATTTGAATAAAATGTAAGATATATTATTGACGCAACTTTTCTCCCTCAGTTAGCACCTTTTTACCCATGCACATTTGTGTAGGGAATTGCATCCATCACCATGTCACAAAATAAGAACTAAATGGTGTAATATTTCGATTGTTTGTTCTTTTCTTTCCTTAACTGAAATAAGTGAAAGCAAAGTGGCACTACAAATTCATGTCTCTCTTGGGCTTCATGAGAAGAATAGAAATTAGAGAAGAGAAAAAAAATTAGAAATGTGGTTCTCTTATTTTTGTTTCATTGTAACAGAAAACTTAGAAAGAGAAAACTGATGAGGTTCATGGTTCAAAGTCTCAGTCTCAGTCTCAGCCGCCGACTTGGCCGGCACTGAGACGGATCGGTCTCGGCGACTCGGATCGAACTCGGACGATACACACAAAATGCTACATAGAACGCTAAAAAAATTATAAAATAATCATGACAAATCGTAAATAAATGTAGACATCAAAATTCCTGTATAACATATTCAAAACATATCACCTAGCACAACAAAACATAAAGTGAAAGCATAAATACAAACGTCGTCGATAGAAAGATATCAAAATACATGCATAATATAGTAAATTGCACAAAATAATTCATAAGTACCTGCTAACATAGTCATTTCCACATTGAATTACGATGAGGCATAAAATCATCCTCGTGATAACTATCGAAATCAGGTATATATTTCCACAAGGATAATAATACACTTGTGAGTGAGATCCTGTAGGCTGAGATGATTGGCCAGATGATCCAGCATCAGAGTAATATGGCGGTAGTGGTTTGTAATATCAGCTCCATAATGATAATACCCAAACCTCAATATTCAGTGCTGCTAGTAAAATATTCACTAGTGCTAGAATAATCAGTGCAAGAATGTTGGCCAGATATCAAACCCAACCCCAGTAAATGACCTTCAAGACTATGATGACCAAGTGAGTAGTTATCATGTCCACTCGAATAATCATCGCTAGAACTGAAATCAACCAATCGATCCAAATGCCTACGTTGCGAAATTCCCGCTCAGGCTCCATGATCTGTATCTTATGTGGCATAATATTCTGAATCGCATGTCATAGCACCACCTCGTTAGCTTCCACCAACACCATGAGTCTCTTCATTATTACCGCCATCACCTCTAAACCGTCGTCATTATCATCGCCACTGCTACCGCCATCACCATCGTCGTCGTCATCGTCATCGTCGCCACTTTCGTCACTACGACGAATACCTTCATCTAACCAACTTAAGTCATCTGGTGGTAACATTGGTTGTTCTCCCTCCTGAATCCACTCATCCAAAATATCATCATTGAAAATATTGCTCAGATCAATTGGATTGTAATAATCATCAGTGACGCTTTGAATGTCAAGTTTCTTACTCACAACCGCATATTATAATGCACAAATAATAGTTTATGCAACTTTTTCATTACCAACCGGTTGCGCAATTTTGTATGAATCAGCGACCACGTGCTCCAATTTCTTTCACAACCCGATAAAGAACCTATTTGGCTTAAAACTTTGATGGCAATTTTCTACAAATTGGGAGCTTCTTCGCCATAATTAATTCACCAATCAGCTGGAAAAAATTGTTGCACCACTCTTCTAGTCAGTGAGCTTTCAAATTATCCAACTCCATCCACAAATAATTTTATCTGTGAGAATACACATCATAAGTGTTAATATTTACATAACATTATATCGATGAAATAAATAAATTAATATTACCTCATTAATGGCTCTTGCATGTTTATTCAAATCCGGCTCTAATCTTTTAATGACCTCCTTTAATCCATTTCTAACTTCTGACTGTGTAGAAAAGTTTTTTGAATATTGGAGTGTTGAATTAAAAAAATTGCTACAATAATGTAAGCACATAATTGTTATGATATGACAGTTTCAACTTCTAGTCAACAAATATGATTTCTAGGCAAATGAATTACCAGCAGCATGTAAGTGTATGCAATTGTCCCTCCCATCTTCTATCAATGATATCTCAGTACTTCTTTCAGTTCTTATTTGATACCTTTATAGCCAATTTTGCTCTATTAATGACTTCATATATAATAGATAATGTAGGTTTCTTGTCCTGGTCCACTATCTTCAAGACTCTAACAAAAGGATCCATAATGTTTTAGACCTCTCTTGTCTTCTTTCAAAACCGGTCAGTCAGAATGAGATTAAAAACCTCATCTCTCACACTTTTTCTACTCCTTTCCTTGTTGAATTCACGTCATTCAGTAGTCGTACACATTCTTTTCAAATCTTGTTCATAACGAATAAGACTTTCAATAGAAATAAACTCAGTAACAAACCTGTTATACCTAGTCTCAACAAATCTCTATCTCTGGTAAATAGCTTCATTAAATTCACCACTTTGAGGCTATTATAAATGAATAATGTGATCATCTTAGCATCATCTAATGTCTCCTTGACTGATTTCATAGAGCCAATATCTTCAAGCATCAAATCAATGCAATGTGTTGCACAGGGGATCAAAACAAATATTCTCTTCTCCATCAACAAGTGCCAACTGCTTTGAAACTTGCCTTATTGTCTGTTACAACATGCACGATATTTTCTTAGCCAATTTCATCAACTTGATCCATTAGCGAGAATATATAATCAGCAGTCTTCGAGATATTAGTAGTATCAACAGAAGTATGGTAGATCATGCTTCTATCACAATAAATCATGAAATTAAAAATAGGCTTTCTATTCCGGAACTTCCAACCATCACATATGATCGTGCAACCATACTGCGGCCATTTTGTTTTTATTGAAGCAATATATACTTCAATTTCTTTCATTTTCTCCTCTAAATAAAGATTGCCAATCTAGTACCATGTAGGGCCTTTTACACCTGGGTCTGCCTCCGCAATAGTATTAATCATAGTTTGATAGTAAGAACCACTATCAGCTGCATTGAATGGTATTGCATTGTAGTGAAATAATTTTGCCACAGATTTTTCAACCTTTTTAATATTCCCAGTTGAGAACATATTTTTGATTGATTTCTATTTTGTTGGGAACATGTAAGGATCAATACCACGAGCTAGAATTTCATCTTCTCTCGTAGTCATACTCCGACGCAATTCACGATTAATCCTTAATCCTGAAGGCTGCGAACTACTGCCACCAATATGTCTTGTATGACCTTATGTCGATTTCCAAGCTATTTCAAGACCTTTTTTATAGCTTATTTTAGTTGTCTTCTTTCAACTCCTTTTAAACCACTAACTTTTTTAATTTCATTATCAGAATCTTCATCGGTCACATCATAAAAATCTTCCTCACTTAAAGATTTCATAAGTTGCTCTTTTTTAAATTTTATGGCCGTTCTTTTTTTGCTACCTTCAGAAAGATGTCTCAATATTTAAGATACCTCTTTTGGTACTCACAAGCATCCTTCCACCTGATCGGATACATATGCTATATGTTGCTTCAATCTAGTGATACTACCATGAACTTGTTTCCCACAATAATTACACTTCACAAGTTTTCTACTTCCACCAACAGAGATACTATGTTCTCATCCAATATCGCGTTGCTTTGGAGCCATACTGAAATTTAAAAAATTATCTGTTAAATTAAATTAAAACTAAATTAAATTAAACTAAACTAATTTATATTAAATTAAGCTAAACTAACTTAATTACCTAACTTCAATAAAATTATTTAATTACCTAACTTAATTAAAATTATAAAATTATATTAAATTAAATTAAATTAACCTAAATTAAGTTTAACTAAACTAATTTAAATTAAATTAAACTCAAATAATTGAGAACAGAGAGACTGAGAAGAGAGGAGAGAGGAACAGAGGGAGAGAAAGACGGAGAGAGAGGCACTGAGGGGGAAAGAGAAAATAGAGGGAGAGAGAACAGAGGGGAGGGGGAGACGTAGAGGGAGAGAGCGGAACAAAAGGAAGAGAGGGACTGAGGGAGAGAGGGAGAGAGAGGAACAAAGGGAGAGAGACAGAGATCGACGGAGAGAGAGGAACGGAGACAGAGAGAGGGGAGAGAGAGAGACGGAGACAGATAAGGAGAAAGAGGAACAGAGAGATGCAGAGGGAGAGAGGAAGAAAGATTGACAGAGAAAGAGTGGGAGAGAGACGGAGACAGAGACAGAGACGGGGAGAGAGGACGGAAAGAGATCGACGGGGAGAGAGATCGACAGAGAGAGACACAGAGGGGGGAGAGAGGGAGAGAGATCGATGGAGAGAGAAAGGGAGAGGATCGACGGAGAAAGAAAGGGAGAGAGGGAGAGAGATTGACGGAGAGAGAGACGCAAAGGGGGAGAGAGACAGAGATCAACGGGGTACCTGCGAGGGAACAGTGGAGCGACGGCGACGGGGAGTGACGGCGACGGCGGAGCGAGGGCGAACATTTTTTTCTTCCTCGCTCGAGCTCCTCTCTCTCCTTTATATTCGATCATGGGCGTCCGAGTCGAACCCGAATTGGTTCCGACTCGGACCCCCGAGTCGGCTCGGACCCCGAGTCGGCTCAGAACTGGCTGAGTCACTCGGTCGAGTCTTCGTCCCCTGATGAGGTTAGATTTCCTTTATTTTCTCTCACTTCTTTCATTCAAAGGCGATCAAGGTTAAGTAATTGCTTTCCTTATCCTCACTTTCTTAGGAATCAAGAGCCTAAAATTAATCTTCACACACATCCAGCACAGCTTGCAAACCATGCAGAATTATGCATATTATTTCATTAAAGAAAGAAAGCGCAAGCTCCAGATTGAAAGAAAGGACAAGAGAATCTATTTTTAAAAGGAAGACAAAAAAATGAGAGCAAACAATGGCAACGATGTAACCCCTTTTAGCAAATGTTGATTCCAAGGATTGGATCGGCCCAGCAATTTGCAAGAAAAAGAAGGGTAGATTTTGGTAGAAATGGCATGCATGCAATTTTAAAGTATTCTAATGGGATGTATATTTTTCGTAAATGTCTCTAATAATCTTAGTATAAATTTAAACACTGTCAATAAAGTCTTAAATGTTATATGAAAGATGGGTAGATACTTCATCTCAACAATAGACTAATGTGCTATCTAACTAAAATAATTATCACTCATGATAATTAGACTCAATCTATTGTTAGATGTAACGAATATTTTATAGGATTTTATAGACCTAACTGAATCTCTGAAGCAGAAACCAAATTATAAATCTTTAAAACCCTTTTAGAACTTGGACTGCCATTACAGCATTAGAGAACAAAGAGATGCTAAGTCAACCAAAAAACATAGGCATCATAGTTCTCATTACAGCTAAAAAATTGTAGCGAGAACTAGACTGCTTGAAACATAAATTTCCATAGCAGACAAGTATAATTAGTTATATTATCATTTACCGATGGACATATTTTAACTTTCACTTTCAAAATTGATCATGAGAAGGTTATTCCTCAGCAGATCTCAAGACAGAATACGTAGGATAAAAGGTTTACTCTTAGGTATATACTACTAGAATTCCATAATCCGTGTAATGTATATGTCAATCATAATTCATAAATGACACATAACAAGTATATATATTGAACTACTGCCAAGTAGTGGGGAATTTAGATTTAGTTTCACACATCCGCCAGCAACATACAAATTTAGGAGACAATAACACGATGGTGATGAGGAAAAGAGCAGTAAAAAACCATGACAATTCTAATTTATTTATGCAAGAGAATGTTATCAGGAAATAAGCCTAGAAGGTTGAAATAACCCAATCAAGCAAAAAAAAAAAAAAAAAAAGAATCAAAGAACTGATACTATGGCTTGACAAAGATCTGATATGAACCTGTGGGTCGGTGACTGCATGATAGAATGGAGATGCAGTATGAAAGACACCTTCACACCCCTCAACCACAGGATCAAAGGAGCCCTCTTCCAATAAGTTTGCCTTAAACAAGTGTAATCTTTCGTTGGCTGCATCAAGTGCGCGCAAGTGTTCCGTTTTCTTTGGATCACCTGAATCAGATAATACAGGGTCATATATTAAGAAGACTGTAAAACCAATTACTGCATGACTCATTGAATGCAAAAACTCCACGACACATACGTAATATGTTCTAAGGGAATGTTCCAGTGGCAGCATGACAACACAAGCATCAACGTTAGACTATCAGAGAAGAAAATACATTAAATTAACCAACTTCCTTTTCTCAATTTCAACAATGTTTAATGATAGTGTAAAAAAGATGTCTGTATAGAGTTGACAATATAAGAATTCCATCTGAAAAGAAGAAAGGTTATAGAAATCCAAGATTTCTTTTATTGTTATCATTATGAAGATTTGGAGCACACAGGTTTAGCTCATGACAGCCAAAGGTGTTGTAAAAGCTAAAAGGCAAAATACTAGAGACCTATTCTAGCTTTTTAACCTTTTATTAAAAGTCAACTCGATTTATGTCAGGCTCTAGAATATGTAACAAAACTAAGCATCAGTTACAAAGGTAGATTTGTGAAGACGTAGTATCCTTTACTTGTCATGACTCATGAGTATCGCGACACGCTAGAAATAGTTTTAATAATTTTACATAGTTTCCTTTACGCTTGAAATAGTTGTAATTAAGATTATATACAGATATAGATTTCAGCTTTTTCCATAAATAAAAATTAACAGAAACAGATGTTTCAAAACTATTCTCAACTTATACAGGATGGACGCAAGAAGTAATATCTTATTAAAAACTTGAAGTTTGAACAACTATAAAAAAAAATTGCCAATAAAATAAAAGGATTTTATTGACATCCCGACTTTTTTGAGAATAAAAAATTGGCTAGAATAAGCTAATAAGGTTCGGATTGTTTAAGAATTGAGAAGACTATAAAATGGAAGCAAGAAACTGTATCTTATTAAAAACATGAAGTTTGAACAAATAGAAAAAAAAATTGGTAAGCTCAAAAATAAAAGGATTCTGTTGACATCCTCCTGCCTTTTTGAAGAATAAAATTGCCTAGAATAAGCCAATAAGGTTCGCATAGTCTAAGAATTGAGAAGGCTATAGGATAGAATTGAGAAGGCTTAAACTCGAGTTGTAGTCATCAAGTCCTTTTCCATAACGACCCTTTAAAAGTATATTGTCATCCAAAAAAACAATTTAATACTTTTTTATTTTTTCTGGAAGGTAAAAACTCACACACGCTTCACTAAGTACCCAAGTTGCACCCCCTCTCGACAATTGTAGGAATTGAACTTGCGGGAACCTCCCTCTTAATGTTAACGATCTATCACCGATCAAACAACAGATAAACACTGAGTTAAAGACTCGGCAGCGGAAGCGTAGAAGATCTACCACTAATAAACAATTGAGATTAAATCACCACACAACCAAAGATCACTAGATTTAACGTGGTTCGGCAATGTGCCTACATCCACGGGGAGGAGGGAGACATCTTTATTGAAAACAGAGAAGAAAATATAAGAGTTACAAAAAGATCTCTCTCTCACAACTCTTAATGATGGAAATCTAAATTTCTCTTGAATTCTTAACACAGCTTCAAAAGGCCGCCCCAAGGGGGTTTATAGGCACTTAGGATGATCCTAGTCCAACACAAACTTCAACAATCCAATCAGCACCGCCTCAGAGAAAGAAGGAAACCCGAATCTAATTCAAGCTGAAACAGAGCCGTATTTGAAAACTGTCAGAACTCGACATTAGTCGACTAATACTAAGTATTAGTAGACTATAGCAAATACCAAGTCGACTACTGTAACACAATCCGAGAACCCAACTTACTGTTGCAAGGCCTAGTCGACTACCCCCAAGTATTAGTCGACTAACCTATAGCCTAGTCAACTAATAACACTTATTAGTCGACTAATCAACATGCATAAAAGCTTGTACATGTCCATACTTGATGTGTGAAGCTTGTAACACCTCCACCTGAACCTTGATTCTATAGGGCACTCAAAATACTAACACTTAAGAGGGAAGAGTGTCACTGACAGTCTAACCCACTTTCACAAAAACAATGTTAGTATGTTGCAAAAGATTTATGAACTGACATGCATAGTAACTACTGGATACTCAAATGAAAATTGATCTATCATGAAAAAAAACATATAATCTAGTTTTGAAAATGCAAACCTTGCAAATGACACAAGAACATGTAACAATGAAAGCAGTTCATAACCAATCTCGAAACTGATGACTGGAGACTTAATGTACACAATTTACATGCACATATAATGAAACAAATAAATCCTGACTACAGAGATTTAGGTTAAACCTTTCGAAACAAAGGGGGAAAAAAATTTTTTGCTATTTTTAGATAATGGCTTCATCTCAATTCAAAATCTTGCAACTGGTATTTTGGAAGCTTATTTCGAGCCTAACTAGAAGTGATGCCTATGTAGAACACAAAACCCATGATTGGATTTGTGTAAATAAATAATTCGATTAAATTGAGGGGTATTAGTTCCCAACTTCCCATCTGCCATCCAAACCCCTAATTTAATTTAATCAATGTTTCTGATTAGGGCCAAACAAACAAATTTTAACACATCAGTCAGAGCAATTAAAGACTCAATTTTTATGATGAAAAAAGAAAAAAGAAAATAATGAATTAGAGGAGGAGAATTAAAGAGGGGAAAAGAAGATACCAGGGTCTCTGACAGTGGCCTTCACAGTGTAGCCCTGATGAAGGAGGAGCTTCACCAGCCATGATGCAATGAACCCTGATGCACCCGTCACACACACCACCTTCCCTTCTCCACTGCTCATCGTCTCTCTCTCTCTCTCTCTCTCTCTCTCTGCTCTCTGCTCTCTGCTCTGTCACTTGTGAGTGCTGGCTCAAGTGTGATTAGAGCTGGTGATTTATATATAGATTGAGTCCAAATTGTTGGGTCACTGAGTGCGTCACGAGGGAAGTGACGGGAGCGGTCATCCCCACGCGGCAAAAAAAAAAAAAAAAAAAATGATGAAAGCACCCCCACAAATTATTATAAGTTTGCCAATTTTTTTCTCCTAGTGAATAGTTCAAAATATTTTCTTCTTTCGCTCCCTCCCTCCTCCTCACATTTCCGGCGTCCACCTCCTTCCCTCCCCATCCCCGGCCTACTCCTCGCTCCTCCCCCCTCCTCGGCTTCCCCTCCTCTCCCCCACCCCCCCTATTCGCCCAGACCTCACCAAACAGGTCAGATTGGCCGTGGTGGGGGGAGGGAGTGGGGGAGGCCAAGTTGTGGCGTGGGGGGCGAAGGAGGGGGGTGTTCGTCAGCAAAAGGGGCAGTGGCCGGGGTTGCCGGCGAAGTAGGGAGAGGAGGAGGAGAAAGAACAAAAGAAGAGGGTATTTTCGCATTTTTGAAAAAATTGAGGGAGTGTCTTCATCAGTTTTTGGGATACACTTCGGAGCTTTCATCACTTTTTGGGGGTGGAAATACCCTCTTTCAAGAAGTGACGCTTTTACTTTCCATCCATAAGTCAAAAACGAGAAAATAGTAAGTCAAAAATTTGGAGACGTTTCTTCACTTTCTTTCTTAATTGGTTCCTTGGACCCAAAAATAAGAAAACCATTACTTCCATAATTCTAAAACCTCATGTCTTTTTGTTCTGGAACTTGGTTTCCGTTGCGATTGATTCTTATTTGAGAACAATCTCGTATTGTTTTTCTTCTGTGTGGTTCACGAGAGAACAAGGGAAATGAAAATTCATGCATTTTTTTTTTAAATTAAAAAGCTTTGTTTTACAAAGAAATTCTGCGTCAAAAAGAAACCCAGCCCAATTTTACAAATTGTTGAGCTTGCTTGGTTTGAGGAAAAACTTGGAAAAGAAAGAAAGAAAAGCAGAGAAAAAAGAGGCTACGAGTACGCCGCCGTTTTTTGCGCCTAATTCCATTTAAAATCAAGGCAGCCTGTTTGGTTCCCCGGATTCCTCGTGTGTGGGGGCCCGTTAGAGTAGATTTTCGGACCGTTTTCGCTGGCCTCGCGATGGAAACCTCTGAGAGAGACCAGCTCAACGAATGATTTGGGGGGGGGGGACCCACACAATGATGTTTTCCCCCTACATGCCGGAACAAACACAGTTGATTTTTTATTTTTTATTTTTAAGAATTGAACAGTAACCTGCTTTTTCCTCTACTCCAAAAAATTATCTTGGAAAGGGTAAACAATAGAAGAGAACACAGAATAACGAGACTGAGACCACAGAATATAGACTCTAGTTCCTGTTTAGTGTCATTACAACATTTGTTACATTCCAGCTCAATCCTGTAAATAGAAGGATCATGAGCTTGCACTTGTCCTGTGTATAATATGCCATACATAACAAAGAATGATTTTGCATTTCCAGTCTGATTTGAGTGAGCTAGCAAACCTTCTCTTCCCAGAAGTTACGACATTTATTTCCTCCACGGCGAGCTCTTCCATGGTACAAGTTATAGTGATGAGGGGTCAGATGCTGATAGCGCGGCGTACATATCTGCAATTTCCTTCGCAAAGTAGGCCTTTGCTTGGGGCCTCTTGATCTGGAACACACAGAGGAAATGGGGGAAAAAAAAAGGTTCAAGATCTCCGCATAATCCTACAATCTAATGCCCTTCAAAGAAAAAAAAAAAAAAAAGCATGGACTTGCCTTGAACGTTGGAGTGAGAAGGCCATTTTCCATAGTGAATGGTTCCAACACTAATGTGATGGCTTTTGCGAATTCAAAACCCCTTAACTGGTGGTGGTGTGAGAAAAGATTATAACATCAAATTATGTTTTACAACCAACTAGTCAAAAAGTACGAGGGGATACCTGAGCTTGCTTTGCAATTGCGTCCATATCAGCAAGGACGGCAGCCCTTGCTCTGGGATCAGCACACAGTTGTCTCATATCTTCATACTGCAAAATTGGATTACAAAACTAACTTAGATATAAGTCCACATGAAATACTTTTACTTGAATTTATCTGGTTCAGCTATAAGAACCATGTGAGCAGTGTTATGCAAAGCAGTCTAGAGTACTAAAGAGTATAGCGACCAAGTTAAGCTCGTTAAAAATCTCCGTACTAGTTTTTTTTTTTTCTTTTCCCTTTGTGTGTGTGTGTGTGTGTGTGTGTGTGTGTGTGTGTGTGTGTGTGTGTGGTAATACTCACACACCCCACACTAAATTACGCAAACCCAACTCCATGTTTGACAAGAGTGGTAATCGAACCTAGAACCTCCCTTAAGAGGACAGGACACCAATAGCACATTGCAAGCAGATAATGACTAAATGAGGAGGACAGACTACCACTACAAAGAATACCAAATACATAAGGTAGAAGTAGAACTTCAAAAAGAGAGAAAAGAAAGAAAGAAAGAAAAAAAAAAAGAAAAGAGACAAGAAATTCTCTAATCTAGTAATTTGAGGAGCATATAATCGATCTGCTTCATAATGTCTATACTGCTAGATGATGGCTGACCAGAACAATGTTAGACATGATCACTCATAGGTAAACACACACACACACACACACACACACACACACACAGAGAGATGGTGCAGATTTGGTAATCCAGTTTATCAAGTCTACGGGTTACCATCCATATTCGAGTACACATCCAAGAAATCCGCCCACCGTCTCACCTATCCACTATCTCTCCCACTTTTTCCCACTGCCTAGTCACTGGAACTTCAATATAGAAGGAATAGGGAATGATGGAAGCCATCTTGGGTGGCTTTATATAGCTAGAATTCTAACAGGGATACATAAAAACAAGGAGCTGCATGGCTCCAAACGGATTTTAATATGGAGAAAACACCAAATTCGGAAGGCTCCATGGATCGATTGAGCAAATTTCACAACTGACTTCCAACCTGAGATCCATCTCATAAGTTGGTCCAAGGCGCAAGCAATCAAACTACCAGACTAGAGCTCGTTGTAGACCTGAGCTAATGACACACCGACTGAGCTAGATAATGAAAGCCTACATGGCTACCACGGAAACCTATATCCGTCACATAATTTAAGCTCATGAAACAGAGAAGCAACTATAAGGTGCACTTTAAAGGGCAATTAGATGGCAAGATGATATATATGGAACAATGCAACAACTGTCAAATTCCCTCTATAGGAGGAAATGGTAAGATAAGATGGTAAGATAAGAAGCTTATTACAATGTACCATCCAAAACTAAAATCAGTGTCAGTTTTAATTGACACATACATAAGTATTAGTATTGAGGGCAAGAGTGTCTTCGAAGTGCTTGAGACAGAAACCTTCTGGAAATCCCATGCAGAAACATTAAATATTGGATGTTTTAATATATGTATGAGTTATTCACCACATCAATTAGTTTCAAACATCCAATTACTTCACATCTCAATAACAAAAATTTTGACTTCTGCCAAGGGTAATCTTTCTTGACATCTTACAAACAGACCTCCAAAATTGCAAAGAATTTTATGACTTGAGTGTCATTGGAGTCTCCAGGAAGTATCCCTCAAATGTCACACACACACACACACACACACACACACAAAAAGGAAAGAAAAACCTAATTTTGAAGTGTCTGGGTAGCAACGATCAGCAACAACAATCATAAAGCATTTACCAAAAAGTGTGGTGGACACAGATTCCTTTCTCAACATTGGGTCGTCTCCTCTGTCATGTTAACTAGCATATCTTGTTTCCACTGCCTTTTTTTTAAAAGGCCATAGCCGGACTTGGACGTGAGACTCCCACAACCCACTCTCACCATTGTACCAGTGAGCCAAGCCTCACTTGCAATTTTTTTCACTTCCCTAATCCAACAATTTTGAGCTATACCCCAAGTCAGCATCCCTCACCATGATCAACAACAACAAATATAAAGTCTTTATCCAATTTTTTGATTTTGGACAAAGAACCCTTCTTCAACAATGAACCATCTCCTTTGTCACATTAAGTAGCATATCCCTTTTTTATGTCCTTGATAGCATATCCTGTGTCCCCAGTCCTTACTTGTCACCAACAACAATCATATCGCTCCGCACTTATTGGCATATTGCCACTATACCTTTTATGATTTTGTCAGATCAACATTTCCTTTGGCCTAACATTCTGATCCACAAAGCATAACATGACGGTCATTGCTCACCATGATCAGCATGACAAAAAGGAAATACATGAACATAGAATAATATGGCGACGATCTACTATTCCTAGCATTATGCACTCATGTAAGCTTAATGCTAGAACTCAAACAAATCAATGGTTATAGAGAACTCAAGCTTCATCTCATCTTACACCATCAACTTCCTAATTTTCTGCATGAAATTCAGTTAAAATTGGTGATAATAAAAGAGATCCACCAAAAAGGATCTCAACTCCCTGATTGTTTTGATTATTCTTTGCCATGAAACTACTATTCCTAGGATGTTTGTACATCACACATATGGGTAGATATAAATAATTAGAAGAACTACATCGCAGTCACACTCTTGTCAGCTTAATGCTAAATGTCAAACAATCTATGATGGATAGATTGAACCCAAGCTTTACATCATCTTATGTCACCCATCTCTATTTTCTAATTGATATTTGTCATGCAATTAAGTGCAAATTGGTGATAATAAAAGGAAATCCTGCAATTGCATTCATATATTCCAGAAAGAAGATAGTATCAGAACTGCTATAGCTACTCAAAAGCATTGAACAAGACATGGCTTTCATGGGAGAGCAGGATGAATTCCAGGTTAAGCGAGTGAAATAGGGAATAACCTTAATTCCTTCAGACTCAGCCCAAGCTTTCAATATATCTTGCTCGACGGCAACAATTGCTACTAGACATGAGTTGAAGCTGTCACCTGCCCAACATACCACCAATCAATTATGCATATTCTAAACTAAAGCAAGAAACAAGAATGCATAAATGCCAAATCCATAAAAGAAACTAGTTAAAAAGTTACCATAGACGAAGCATTGGGCAACAAATTTGCACTTGGCATATACATTCTCAATCTTCTCGGGAGCTATATATTCACCCTGGGACAACTTAAAGATATTTTTTTTCCTGCCATCATATTTATAGGACAGATAACCTTAGAAAATGATGTCCGACAGTTTTGTTCAGTGAAACAAGGCAGAAAGTTTAGGACAGAGAGGACTCCCATGTATAGCATATCAACAGATCCATGCATAGTGTGCATTTAGGAAGCATATATATATATATATATATATATATATATATTATATATATATATATATATATATATATATATATATATATATAGGGAGCTATATATATTTCATATCTAATAGATCAAATATAAAACTAGATCTCTATCAGATCCGAGAGAGAGAGAGAGAGAGAGAGTTGTGTAGTTCTGGAAGGATTCGAGTCCGAATCTTTCCCACTCAGATACAACCATACATCATCCGAATATAAAATCCATTCCGTTGAAGTTGATCTATATTATTTCAAGTATCTATAAACCAAAAATCAAGTATTTTAAATACTTTTTGCCCATGCATCAAGTAGGGGAAAAACGAACAGCCTAAAAAGTGAGTTGGTTAGTTTAATGGTGTAGAACATTTGAAACCTAATAAAAATTGGTTTGTATGGGTTTTTAAATGTTTAGATCATGATGAAATAGCCAGATTGAGAATTTGTATGTCTAAAGACATAGATCTAACCAATTTACTACTTTCGGCCGTCCATTTTGCGCCGCTTGATGGATGGGCAAAAGGTATTCAAAACACTTGATTTTTTATTTTAGTTACTTTAGATAATATAGATCAACTTCAACGGAGTGGATCTTGTATTTGAATGTCGGATGTTGGTATTTGAGTGGAAAAGATTCGTGCTCGAATTCTTCCGAAACTACACACGTCTCTCTCTCTCTCTCTCTCTCTCTCTCTCTCTCTCTCTCTCTACACACACACACACACACACACCCCACAAATATAGTATGAAAATACAAAAACATAATAAATTGGATTCTAAAAGACTATAGATGTAATGGTCACAAAGAGACAGCAGAAAATGATTGCTAAAAATATTATCATGATGTGCTATATCAAGAATGCACTCCAGCAAATGTACAGTTGCACCAAATATAATGTCGAATGTTCAATAAAGTAATCAAAGATTATGATTATGTGACCAGTACGATATAGTGAAATTGGATAGATAAACCCATCTTCCTTTCAGAAGCAACAAATACAATTCCACTTGACAACATGAAAAGAAATAAAAAGTATCATAAGAAAATAACAGCACAAAAAAGAACTTGGATTATAAAGAAGATATCAGGACGCCTTCAGCTCTCTTAACCTCCTCTATACCCTGCGTGCACGCGTGCATGTGTGGTGTGTTACATATATAGACACGAGAGAGAGAGAGAGAGAGAGAGAGAGAGAGAGAGAGAGAGAGAGAGAACAAACATAGACTGTAATAGATTGATTTGAACTGTCTTCCACTCCATAAAACGTGACTAGCCATATCAACCACCATAAATAAAATGAGATTAAAACATCCGGACTCAATAATATTTAGGGAAATGTACTCGTACCTTTCATTTTTTTAAAATTTAATTTCATTATGCTTCCTTTGACTTCCATTCACATATATACCTACTTTTCATGATTTTATAAATTCTCCGACACTGATAAATGCTATGATGATAATGAAATTTCTTGATGTTCTTCATATGTTAATGTTACTGCTATAACTTTCATGATACTCCAGTGACTAATCACAGCGGCGAAAAAAATCCACAACCAAAAAGTTAAGTCAAAAAAATTTATTTCGAGTCTTTCGACAGAATACCAGTAAAAAAAATGTGAAAAGTTAAAGAATGAGTCCAATGACACATCATTGGGAAGTTTTTGTCTGGGGCTGTTAGTCATTTTGTGTGTGTTATACTCGCATATGAAAATAAACAGTAGCCCATCCATTCATTTTGATTTACCCATCCTAAACCCCATATTTATCAAGTAAGTGTTTCCGAAGATTCTTTCAGAAAAAGAAATTTTCTTTAAAATAAAAGTGGTACGGAGCCTATGCATCCCATGATGTCAAATTAAATAGCTTTAATTAACATGATGCTTTAGTTTGCTTGACCCAGAGGCTATAAGTTTTTAGGCCACTTGAATTTAATTCAATAGGGTTTAGGATGTGGGGCTTACAATGACCGGTTTGAACTACCAATTGGAAGTCCCATTGTGTATTATAATATAATAGCTATGTGAAAACATTTTTACATTACACCTATGTGCAGTTAAACCTTTTTATCCATACTATTTAATATGAGCCACTGATTTAGGAAGACTCCACCATGAACAGCTTGGACACACATGATTGATCATCCCAATAGTGGGCACCCACACAATCCATCATATACAATGTTTTAGGATGTTTGTGGATAAAAATTCATGTGCTACAAATACCTCGAAGTGCTGTCACCTTCCATCACGTGATTGCAAAACAAATGGTTTTTAATAATATAACCAAAGGAATCAATCCACCACAGGTCAAAAGTACCCAAATTACATAAGTTTCTCCATCAAACTATTTAGGGCACGAAGATCATGATGAACATTGTGGGTCGCATATTATGATGGTCCATAATATGTTAAGATGACCTGTAGAAGTTTCCGCAATTTAAAAGGATAGCCTTTTCAGCCACAGATTGGAAATGAAACAGCACTCTAAGACAAGAAAACTCAAAAATAGATTGAGATGGCAATGGGATGCCTGATGGACAGCAAAGAATAATCTTTTGCACTTGTTGACGCAAGCATAAAATGGTTATCCCTACAAATAATTCAATGCTTCGGCAATTAGGCCACTAGAGTAAAACAAAGGACTCCTCCAAACTCTTCTGGGCATGTGATAGCAGCAATGACATTGTGCCAGCTACATTAGCTCGTTTTAAACATAACAGTAGAACGGGCAGGCTCATTAATAGCAAGAGTTCAAACAAATACAGATTATAAAAGTATAGAAAAGTGTAGCATTTGCATACATTTATCAATTAGAACAGAAAGGCTTAGTTAGGAATGGTACCTGTCAATGATTTTTAGTCGACCACCAGGTAACCACAAACCTATATCTCCCGTATGCAGCCACCCATCCTCATCAATTACCTCTTTTCTGTAAAGTTGATAGAAGTTTCATGTTCAGAGTCTGATAAAGCTGAAAAATAAGGATATAAATTTACAATGAGCACGAGTCACCTACGTCTGCACATCGTCTTTATAATAGCCTCGGAAAATTAGAGGGCCCCTAACACAAATTTCACCACGAGGATATGGTTGATCATCAGATGTGTAATTCATTTCAGGAACATCAACAAGCTTGATTTCTGAAATGGAAGACAATGATGGGCAGAAATAAGAAACACACCAAATCATAAATTTAGCAACAGAAGCATATACATTTCAAGGAACAAGATGCATTAGTTCCTAGTTTAGATTTCTTTTGCTGATGTAAGGATGAAGGTTCCCTATTTGGTAAATACGACAACACTAAACTTAAAAATAAAATAAAATTGACAAAAAAGTGTTTGGGAGAACTAAGGAATTAACTTAAATTCATGTCATATAACATTGTGCATTGCATGGTTAGCAGAATAATATACTGATTTATAACCAGTAAACGAAACTAAATAAGTAACAGCAACAGAACATAATTTGGTAATAAAGCCATCACGCCTAAATGCACATCGGAGAACTTTCTCCAGGTTTCATCATTGCTAGAATGATGCATCAGGTTTGCACCAGTAGTCATCAATTAGTTAGAAACATACTACAGTAAAAACATACTGAAAAAATACATCAGGTTGCCATATATTCAGGCAAGAAATAGTTACTGTCAGTTTATCTAAAATCACACATAGTTCTGATCGTTAGGGACTCCTTTTTCAGGCTTGTTGTTGTTTCTCAACTTCTTAAAAAAAGCTTAGAACTTTCTTATTAACAAAAAAAATACATATGACTTGAACAATACAAGACTCACAGCACTAAGCTTTATTCATATGATTACCTCTTCAAGGAACTACAAAATGAATTTTCTGATTAAAATCAACGAAAAGTCCAAATAAACAATAATCAAGTGTCGAGACTTCTGCCTAAATCACCTTTTCCACATCAGCAGCATGAGCTTTGGTGTGTAAGAACATGCTGCAAGATGGCAAGTACAAGATGACATGCATAAAGTGCCAAGCATTGGTTTACACAAGAATGTATGACTCATAAATTCACAATCAGAATATCCACAGAAAACAATGTACGGGAAGATGACCTGAATATGAAAACTCATTAATAAAAGGATGAAAGACGATGATAAAACTAAAAGTACAACCCAAAGCATATCTCATTTTATTCCCTTGTGAATCAATTTAACATTAGTTGGAGAAAGACTAAGAATTCTGTGCATGGAGAGTCACAAAACCAGAACTTATAATAAATTTAAAATTTACACAGGACAGAAAGAAAACAGTATTAGTGATCCTAAAGAATTGTTAACTTTAAATGGAAGATGAATCCTAAAGGAAGTTCCTGCAAAAAAATATCGAATGTTGAAGACGCATATACATTAGATCCACATAAATGGAAAAATGCACTTATCATCCACAAACACAAACAAGAGTTGCTACATGCACAATTTATAAGGTTTCTTTACGTGCTGACACTCACTATAATGACACCTCAAGAAACTCTACTGATGCATCAAAACTTCAAACAACACCATCATGGCTAACTGGCGGTAGTATCTATTACAATTTAAAGCACAGTATCATTTCAAGTAGGGGTTAGATCAGCTTTAGCAAATTATGGCATTAGACTTGTTTTTTGGACCAAACCTTCCAAATAATGCTTATATAATATATACAAATTTCCATAATAAATAACGTATATCCAACAAGTCATATTTTAAATGGAGCTCATGACTAAATAATTAAACCTATAGTCAATATGGATATCTATTCATGTTCAGATGGAATTTAATTAAACCTTCTAACGCAAGTAAGCCTTTTCAAAAACCAAAAAAAAAACACTTTTTTCATCTTGCAGGTAAGGTACTAGTCTTGTTTATATACCTGTTCCCCATTTCATCTCAGGCATAACAATAAATCTCATTTTCTCTTCGCAATGTTTGCGGGAAGTAAAGTGTAAACGAGGGAAAAAGAAAAATTGGCCAATTTAAATAAAAACAGAATCAGGATATGATGGAAAAATAGAGAGAAAGAATTGACAAAAAGAATTAGAATGCCAATGTAACTTCATGTCCAGTTTGATTCAACCTGTTCTTATTGAACTTAGATTAGTAGAACAGCCATTGAATTCGAATAACTACTAGGACATGTGTAAAACTTTGTCATGGATCTTGACCTATCATGCATCCTGCTTATTTGCTCTTTACACTTTCTAAGATAAAAACCAAGACAATGCACGCAAAGTGCAAAAATCGTACTAAGAAATAAGGACTATCAAGCAGTATTCACCAATCTTTTGCCATCCAAGCGATCATCCAAGTAACTCCCTAATGAAGCTGAAGGAAATTTCTCTTAAGTAAAGATCCCCTTGGAACACATTTACAGACCGTTTATAGGAATTGCAAGATGCTAATATTAGAAAAGTGTATAGATATAATATATAATTCAATCGGCCAAGAAAACTCACCACAAGACGGATTAGGAGAACCAACATGGCCAGTTAAATTGTCACCCTCATCCATCATACTTATCACACAAGATGTTTCTGTCATTCCATAACCTTCCACAATCTGGCCTCCAAAGCACCTGCAAGAAATTGTTGAATATTTCTTTAAAGATCAAAATGAAACAGAAAAATCAAGAAAAACATGAAATAAGGTTCTATGAATTTGCATAAACATCATGACTCTCAACAGTAAACAGGCTTACACTCTTAGAAAATCCATGACATCCGGAGATAAAGGAGAGGCACCTGAAGACATAAACCGAACTCGTCCTCCAAGTCTGTCTCTTATTTTGTTGAATACTAGTCTATCCCACATGGGAGATGGGGTCTTTCCTGCACATGACAGGAACATGATTTAATTAACCTCCAATTATAATGATTTAATGATTGTGGTTATAATATCATCAGATAGATAGACTAACTTAAATGCAACTTAGAGAAGTACAAATGCAATTTACACAACAAAATAGTGCATTCACATATATCCGTTTCAAGTATATTCAACTATAACTTGTATAATATCATCAGATATATAGATGAATTTAAATGCAACTTAGAGGGGGGAGAACAATTTACACAACAAAATAGTGGCATTCACATATTTTTGTTTCAAGTATACTCAACTATTACTGGTTCCATACAGCATTAACACTCCCATGGAAAGGTTGGTGGAGCCATTATTGTCAAATGCCATAATTGTACTAGAATATTCTGCTGCCAAGAAACCTCAAATTAAGCCTGGAGGATCTGATTATCCAATATTCACTACACCCTCTCAAAATGAATTCTATTGGTTTTCATGTATTATAATTTGAGAGGGGAAAACCACCACATGTACAATTTAGGTTTATGGTTTTTTTCCCCATAATGTTATCAACATCCTACCATTATTCTATTCCAATACAAAATTAGATGACCGTACTATATTTGTCACACTTCTGCTCATGACCGCAACATTATTCTCAGGCGGAGATACCATGCTTACTGCAAGAAATGGTCCTCATCAACCGTCAATCAGTAATTTCAGAAACAGCTGGATGTAAAATGTTCTATTCCACTTTTACTCTCTGATCTGATGTGGACTCTAAAAGTCTATATCGCTCAAGGCTTGTTTCACGAGCAGAATAAAATTGATAAAATAATTGCTCCAAACACTTCACCAAAGCTAGATGTTTCCTGAAACCAATAAGCTCATCAGCAACTACCTTATAACCCCTTGATTCATTCATATGCTGTGTATCTGATCGGTGAAAGTGCCGCAACAGGCTGCTCATTATGGGGCTCTCAAAATTCTCTATTACCTTGTCTACCTCATCACTGATAATTTAAACATACTTATTAACCCTGTTTATTTCATCTTTCCAAGAAAGCCATCCCTCCTGGAGAGGACTTTCACGTGGAAGGGGGGGGGGGGGGGGGGGGGGGGGGGGGGGGGGGGGGGGGGGGGTATATATTTTAGCCCTCAAGACGAACTGGGTTAAGCTTTTATGTTAAGTGGTTTCTCATGCTCATAATCAATGCCTCATAGGGCCACCAGCAATATATATTTTCACATGAATATAAAATCTAACAAAAATAAAATGGAAAAGGGGATATGAGATTTAGGTAAGATTAAATGTACTACAGGAACTGAACATTGATGCAGTATAAGGACAGATGCCAGTCTGGCAATAATTAACGAATTTTTCACACAAGATTGTGAAGAAGAAGAGCAACTAGAAATATTACCTAGATAGTAAGACAAGAAAAAGGATAACTATAAATCTATTATTCAGAATCACACACAGACACTGTTCCAAATATCGGGAATATCGGCCGATATATCGGCGATATATCGTTTTTAGGCCTTAGCCGATACGATATGGTGATATCCCCATGTCATATCGTTTACAGCACGTATCGGCCGATATGGAGGAAAAACGGCGATAAATCGGCCGAGTTAACTCGGCCCGTAATCGCCGAGTTAGAAGTTATTTATGTGGGCCGGGTTTGGTAAGAACCCGACCCGAACCCAACCACTTTGATGGATAAAAGGTGCGGGTGAAAAAAAAGGGAAAAAAAAAACACGATCTCTCTCTCTCTCTCAGTCGACGCTCGAGCTAGGGCACGAGGCGATTCCTTCATCTTCAAAATTCGTCTCCCCAAGTTCCCGATCATCGTCATCGACTTCATCATCGCATCGCCGGCTTCAATTCAACGCCTACTTCGTCGTCCCCGACTTCAATTCGGGTTGTCATCGACGCCGACGACGCATCGTCAATTTCAGTTCGATTCATCTGCGGACTGCGATTCATCTTCCGTTCGCTTCGCCGGCGAGGTCAAGGCTCTACGAGATCTTCACTGAGGTAGGTCAAGGTCTCGTCTCCCTTCTCTCTTCTCTGTCTCCCTTCTTCTCTCTGTCTCTCTCTGAGTCTTCTCTCGTCTTCTCTCTTCTCTGTCTCCCTTCTCTTCTCTGTCTCTGTCTCCCTTCTCTCTTCTCTGTCTCTCTGTCTTCCGTCTTCTCTTCTCTGCCTCCCTTCTCTCTTCTCTGTCTCTCTGACTCCCTTCTCTCTTCTCTGTCTCTGTCTCCCTTCTCTCTTCTCTGTCTCTCTTCTCCGTCTTCTCTTCTAGAGCCCTTCTCTCTTCTCTGTCTCTGAAGAGAGACAGAGAAGAGAGAAGGGCTCTAGAAGAGAAGACGAGAGAAGAGAGACAGAGAAGAGAGAAGGGATTCTCTGTCTCTGTCCCTTCTCTCTTCTCTGTCTCTGTCACCCTTCTCTCTTCTCTTCTACTGCTATGATTGTGAAACATGTTGTTTAAAATGTATGTAGGGAATATGACATACTTCATGTTGCTCCTCTATTAATAGTTTTCAACACCTTTAATGTTGCTTAAATTGGTGGTGCCTGTTGATTTTTTTTACTGCTTACAGTGCTTAGTAATATGATCCAGCAATCAGTAAGAGGAGTGATTGATAAAGGCCCACTTATATCATGAATTTAGAGAAACTCTGTTTTCTTTTATGTGTGAAAAATTATTTGAAATTTGACAAGAAAAAAATTCAACTTGTTGTGGAAATTGGAATTAAGTTCTCAAATTGGAATTAAGTTCTCACTGATTGAAGACAGTTCTTTTATTATACAAAACTATGATACTAAACAACATCAGTAAATCAATCTTGTACATGAACACTTTGGTGCACTTCAGTATATAGTAGGTACATGCTTCACTTTGGTACACTTCACATCTTTGTTCTGTATGTTTTGCTTCAAGTTATGTTTACCTGCAAGAAGTTGAAACCATTAGCCACTTAAAGTATAAATTACATAGACTAGTAAAGATGAAATTTATAATCTGAGAATAAAAAAATTAGTTAGAAACTTAGAATCCACTGGCTCACTTTATGAATATGAAATTTATGTTTACTTGCTTAAATTATAATTGCTTTATGTTGCTTTATTAAATTATAACTGTTTTATTAAATATAGTTGCTTTATAGTTGCTTTATTAAATTTCATTTGATTATGTTTTACTTGGTTATTTTTTGTTAGAAACTGAATGGCTTCAGAAGCTAATGTTAGCAGTGCCAGTAGCAAAGATGTTCTTAAGTTCGGTAAAGATCCCTTTTGGGAGCATGGTGAAAAGTAGGTGTTAGAGTGAGATGCAAGTTTTGTGATCATAAAGTTAGTGGAGGGATTAGTCGTCTTAAGCAACACTTGGCACACGAAAGAGGAAATTGTGTACCTTGCACAAAAGTCCCCGATGATGTTAAGGTCAAAGCACGCGCAGCATTGGAGGCAAATAAGTTGTCGAAGGAGGCAAAGGAACAAAAACTACAAATTGAAAGAGATGAGGTGGTAATCGCCGGCGATGACAACTACTTAATTCCTGGGAGTAGTACTAGTAGCAACAAAGGACCGATGGATAAACATGTGCACATGTTGACAGAAAATAAAGGGAAGAGTGAGAAAGTGCAAACTACCCTTAATCAACATTGGAAGAAGAAGGCTAGAGAAGATGCGTGTGAATGGATTGCTAAAACAATTTTGAAAACGCGTTGCCATTTAATATTGTTAATTCTAAGTCTTGGAGACAAATGTTGGAAGCGGTTGGAAAGTATGGGGAGGGCTTGAAAGGTCCATCGGCCTATGAGCTTGGTGAAAAATATCTCCCATTGGAGGTGGCCGCAAAGAAGGAATTACTGGCACTTTCTTAGAATCTTGTAAGATTCATGGTTGTTCTCTTATGAGTGATGCATGGACGGATCGGAAGGGAAGGAGCATTATGAATTTGGTGCTCAATTGTTATTCGGGTACCATGTTTTATGAATCGGAGAACACTTCAAAGGATATCCATGATGGGTATTTCATATATAACTTGATCAACACCACCATCGAGAAGTTAGGAGAAGAATGTGTGGTACAAGTGGTGACAGATAATGCAAGCAATAACATAGCGGCATCGAAATTGTTAGATGTGAGACGTCCGCATATATTTTGGACATTTTGTGGGGCACACACTGTGAATCTTATGTTGCAAGATATTGCACGAATTAAACCGATCCGGAGTGCTATCATGATGGCTAGGGAGGTCACCGTATTTATATATGGTCATACTCTTGTTCTTGATTGGATGAGGGAGTGTACTGGAGGTGACCTCATTAGGCCTGGAGTCACTAGATTTGCCACTGCTTTTCTCTCCCTGCAAAGCATTAAAAATAAGAAGAAAGGATTGAAGAGGATGGTTAATTCTACTCATTGGGAAGAGCATTTGAAGCAAGCAAGCACGGCCGTGGGAAGAAAGGTATATAAATTTAAAGTTAAAATTTCAATTCATTTTACAATTGTTAAAAAATTATATAATTTAGTTTATTGCAAATTTGTAATATCTACTTTATTTAAATATGTAGGTGTACAAGATTATAAATAGTCGCCAATTTTGGGATAATGTAACCCTCGCATTGAATGCGTTTGAGCCATTGGTGAAAGTTCTTCGTAGAGCTGATAGTGATGTACCATCTATGGGATGGTTGTATGGTGACATGGAGATGGCAAGGAATGAGATTGATGTGAACCTTAATCATAAGGTGAAGAGATGTCGTCCCATAGGGTTGATCATCGACAAAAGATGGGATGCCAAATTAAAGTCCCCTTTACATTTGGCGGGACACTTTTTAAATCCTTTCTTTTATTTTCAAAGAAAAGAAGCCATTGAGAAGAATGGAGCTTTTTTGGGTGCATTACCGATTGCTTGTATAAGATATATAGGAATGATCATGAAATGCAAGATCGGATTAGTGCACAGTTGCCTCTTTATCAAAATAAAGTCGGATCACTCGGAAGGGATATGGCGATTAGGCAAATGAAGAGTCTCTCTCTTGATCCAGGTATATCTTGAAATACAATTAATTTATGGATCACTATTTGCTAAATGGGGAATTACATTTTTCTAATTGATATTTATTATGTTTCTTACCTAGTTAACTGGTGGCAAATGCATGGGGCCACGGCTCCAGATTTAAAGATAATGGCAATTAGAATATTGGGATTGACTACTAGCTCATCAGGTTGCGAAAGAAATTGGAGCGTCTTTGAGATGGTAAATAAATCAAAATGTAGCAAGCAATTTTTTTAATTTCTTCATATTAATTACTAGTTCTAATCGTGCTCAAATTTTTATATACAGATCCATACAAAAAAGAGGAATAGGCTAAGTCATCAAAAATTAAATGACTTAGTCTATGTCAAATTCAATGCCCAACTTAGTGAAAAATTTGAAAAAAGACGTCATGATCCTATTGATGCTTGCACTATGGAGGATGGTAAAGTGGCTGAATGGCTTAACCCATCTAAGCCTTCAAATTTGCCTCATTCTGATTCGGATGAAGAGGACGACGATGAGGTTTTTCCTGGAGAGGTGACGACATGGAGGCAAGTTGAAATAGCCATGGGAGTCGACCCAACACCAAGGTCGAGTTCAAGAATAAGAGCTTCGAAGAGAGCAAAAACGAGTCATGGTGCTTCATCATCCAAAGGGAAAGGGAAGAATCCTATGCTTGAGGGGGCAGACACAGAGTCATCAGAATCATCAGATTCGTCATCGGATTCAGACACCGCACACTCTGAGTCAGAAAATGAAGATTAGATCTTTGGATTTATGCAATGATCCATTACTTTTGTCTAGAAACTATTTATGCTTTATGTTGACGTCATGTGAATGTTTGAGAT
Organism: Agave tequilana; assembly: GCA_038442645.1. Classification (NCBI taxonomy): domain Eukaryota; kingdom Viridiplantae; phylum Streptophyta; class Magnoliopsida; order Asparagales; family Asparagaceae; genus Agave; species Agave tequilana. Next base: position 57,295 of record JAVJIF010031371.1, read on the forward strand.
TTAGTTTGGTCTGACATATCATGTGATGATTAAATACTTTATTTAGTACTTGGGTTACTTTTGATATGTACTTGATAGTCTTGATTATTGCTTTTCTAACTTTATATGTCAATTTATAATGTGATCAGATTGTGTTGTTTATGTTATTTTTTTCACTTGAGATTCTACTAAATTTAAGATATCGTTTGTTTTATGTTTTCTAATAATAGTTATTTCTTTTGCAGGTTAGTCTCATTTAAATTTAAAGACGAACGGACTTCATCTCTTTTATTATCTTTTTCGTTCATTCATTTCCAGGTAAGTAGATTATACAATTTTTAATCGTATATTTTTAAATTCCATGAAATAACTTATTTATTGCACGACTGGGTGTGTGGTGTGTGTGTGTGTGTGTGTGTATGTATATATATATATATATATATATATATATATATATATATATATATATATTACCGTCTTTACATTCATAGTACATCAGTTTTATTTGGTAGATTTTATTTGGTAGATGATATTTATGACACTAAACCAACTTTTAGTTATCAATATTTCATTATATATAGTGTCTGATATAAACGCCCGATATGCGCGCGTATCCCCGATATCTCCCCCGATATCCGATATCCGATATGAAAAAGTCTCATCCGATACGATCCCGATATCCGATATCTAGAACCTTGGTGAAGGGGGAGAGAGAAAGAGAGCTGTTAGAGTGATAGAGAGAGAAGAGAGGGGACAGAAGAGAGAGAGAGAGTTTGAGAGAGAGAGTTAGGGGAGAGAAAGAGAGGATTTGAAGGGGAAGAAGACGGTGGTAAGGCGTGGGGGACACTTCCAGAGAAAGAAAGAAGGGAAGAGAAAAAGAAAGGAAAAGAAAAGGATTAAAAAAAAAAGATTTTATTATTATTATATTGGCCCAAAATTCGACCAGCTCCGAACGGTGCCCAAAAATTACAGAAAATAGAAAAAATATCCTGAGACGTAATATGAAAACGGTTTGCAGAAATTCTATCCGGTTTGTAAATTAAAAATCTCGGAAGCTGTCGCCGATACGGGCGATACCGGTTTGGCCGGATTTTTCATAAATTCAAAAAAAATCCCAAAAATACTCTACCATAGATAATATGAATCTAAGACACAAGGTGAAAGCAGATTCTTAAAATTCTACTCCAGTTGTGAAATAAAAATCGTAAAGCCAATTATCGGTATCGGTCGACACCGACTACGGAGATTTTCCAAAATAATCCAGAAAATTCCCAGAAAATCCTGAAAAATCTAAATATTAGAAAATGATTTTAGAAACTGAAATCAACTCAATTGGACTACCACAAAGTTCAAATCAATTTTGTACGGCGTATCGCGTACCGATACGGTGATACGTACACGGGGAGCAGGGGGTTACAGTGATAATGTGGCAGATCTCTTTACAAAGGCACTTCCCCTTACAACTCTCAGAAAGCTTATTCATGATATTGAGATGCGCCATATGCGAGACTTATGAAGAAGAACTACTCATGTCAACTTGAGGGGAGCTTACGTGGCTGCACTCTTTTCCCTTACTATGGTTTTATCCCACAGGGTTTTCCTGGTAAGATTTTAATGAGGCAGCATAGAACACGTATACAGAGATGATGTACTCTTTTTCCCTTCGTTATGGTTTTGTCCCACTGGGTTTCCTAACAAGGTTTTTTAATGAGACATCATGTAGGTTGACAGTCAAGGGGGAGTGTTATGAAACGTGGCTGCCTACTTTACTATGCACCATTAATGAGTTTACTATGCGCTGACGCAAGCGATGACGCAAGCGTGCAATATGCGCTGAGGCAAGCGATAACGCAAGCGTGCATAGTGACTGACTGCATAGTACCCCAAAGTTTTCTATAAATAGGCCCTTCCTGATTCATTTCAATGTACACACACTTCAGAAATCAATAAGAATTTCTACTTCTACTCTGTCTCTAGAATTCTCTGTTTTGGTATTATATTTTCGGAGTTTTACAACATATACAAGTTTTTGATTGAATGTGTTGGTGCAAGTTTTTTCGGTAACTTTTTTTTTTTCTTCTAAATCTTATTGCTCAATCTCCAGGATTGAGCAGTTGACATATTCGCTAGTTTACAATCCACGAGTTTTCTGCCGCGTTCCAAGAAACAATATGTAAAATGGTTCTATCAATGTCCTCATTTTATCACCATAATAACCAAAAATTGCGGCTGATTGATTGATTTATTGCCGGAATTTGAATAAGCTCGAAAGACCAAAATCGGAACGAGAAAGGGCCCAGGTCGAGCCGGTGGGTTTATAATTTGGGTTAGGTTGGGCTGGGCCGTGGGGTTGTAGTTTTTTCTTGGTAAAGAAGGCCAGGCCTGTCTGGTTTCCGCTCTCTGCGTCTACCCGACTGTGAATGGAGCTCCAATCCATCGGGGACTGAATCGGATGGAAGAGAAGTGACCAGGAGAACGAGGGTTTGGTTGTGGACGGAAAAGCTTGAAGCAAAGCAAAGTTTTAAGTTATAACAACAACTGAGAGTGTGAGAGAGAGAGAGAGAGAGAGAGAGAGAGAGAGATTGCACTTCGTCATTCCTGCTAATTATTATATCTTACTTTCAATTTTTAATGGAGGCGGCAGCAGCAGCAGGAGCGCCAGCGACGTCGAAGTTGAGCCCGAGCCCGCTGATCCTCTATCGTCCTCCTTTCTACGATCGGCACCGCTTCTTATTTCTCAGAGATCGACATCATCCAGGTGCCCTATTCCATACAATTCTATCCTCCTTTCTTTCTTCTTCTTCTTCTTCCTAACTAAAAAGCTTTTCCATTTTCATCTATTTCTTCTTGTTTTCTGCTAAAATAACCTAACTGAGATTCTTCAACCATTTTTAGTGGCAGGTGAGGTGAGGGGAGAGGAGGCTAACTCAATGATGATAAGATTTGGGGAAAACGAAAAAGAAGAAAAAAAAAAAGACAAGAAAAAGTAAAGAATGATGTTCTCAAAAAAAAAAAAAAAAAAAAAAAAAAAAAAAAAAAAAAAAAAACAACAACAACAATGGAGAAAAAATATACCCAACACAATTCTCTTTTATTTTTCCTATAAGGCAGGCATTTGACCCATTTAATTTCCCTATGTATTTGGTTCTTTTTGTTGATAGCAGGAGGAGGAGTAACGGCAACTGCAGCGGCTAAATGTGCTAGTCTCATGTCAAGCCCCTCCTTATGCAGGGAGGCCACAAATGTAAATATTTCACTAGTTAGCACTCGCTCCCACTTCCACCCAGTGCTAATGTTTAGCGGACGCCCTCCTGCAAAATCACACTCACACCGCAAATTCTGTGTTAATTGCCTAGACCATTCCCCTACTAAACATGTGAGCGATGACGATGCCTTGAGCCTCCAATCCTCCAACCCTGAGCAGGCCCCATTAGAAAGTTCAGTTGGCAGAAAAGAAACAGTAGGTGTGCAAGAGGGAAGTTTCAATGCGGACATCTCTCTAACCAGGTCCCAGAGATTTCAGAATAGGTTCTTGAATTTTGCTCGGCTAGGATCTGTAGTCAGTGATGCGGCGGAATCTTTCTTCAAGAGTGAGATTCGACGGAGGTTGTTTGTGACGGCCATGCTAATCCTTTTCAGTCGTATTGGCTATTTCATTCCGCTACCGGGTTTTGACAGGAGGCTGATTCCTGACAACTACCTTAGCTTTGCTGCTGGATCCGTAGGTATGTTTATTGCTCTATGTTTACTTGTTTGTAACTTTGAGAATGGCAAAATTGAATGGATTGTGCAAATGGGGATATTCTTCAAATCCTAAGGCATCACAGTGTGGTTACCATCTGCACATGACTGTCATCAAGCTTGCAATATTGGGCTCACAACGAAGCCATTTCTTAAATAGAATAGAACATATCTGGAAGACTATTGAGCCTGGCTGATGGGGACATCTAATAGCTTATTTCTGATGGGGACATCTAATAGCTTATTTTGTTTTAGTTGATTTATTTTATCTTAGTTTGTTTTAGTTGGTTTATTTTATCTTAGTTTATTTTAATTGGTTATGTAGTTAGATTATTTTATCTTTAGTTTGTTTTAGTTGGTTTATTTTATCTTTAGTTTGTTTAGTTGGTTAGTGTAGTTAGTTTATCTTATCTTGTTCCTACATTAGTTGTGGTGGGAGTTCTCATGTGATGTAAGCCTATAAAAAACAAAAACTGCTTTGGAGATTCTCAGTTGATGATTAATGAAAAATATTTGCTTAAACTTTTGTGTAAGCAGTGTGCTTTTGGGTGAGATGCTCTAGGTAGAGAGTCTCAATAATTTTCTTGGGCTACAAGTTCTAGGTTGAGATTTCCTTGTGTTTGTACCCAATTATCCCCTTCTTTGTTCATCTCTCGTCATTTTGGTATCAGAGCTAAATTCTTAATTTTTTCCATCAAAATCTAAAGACCACAATTTCTCCACAAAAAATAATATCAATCGAAATCTCCAAAATTTGAACGCGGCACTGCTCATCGCCACTGTTTATCATTGCCTCTTTCTAGCCATCAACTCCATCATCATCGTCTCATGCTGCCAACATCTTTCAATTCCGCCATCGTCGTTCAATGCATCCACCACCACCACCTTGATGCAGACCTGATGAACGAATGCCGGTTCCACGACCACCACCATGGCTTGATTGAGAGCCAGAGAGATCTGCACTCGACATGGTCGAGTTTTTCCCAATCCCGGTGAAATGAGGGGACATCTAATGGCTTAATTTGTTTAGTTGGTCATGTTTTTGGTTTATTTTATTTAGTTTGTTTAATTAGTATGTAGTTGGTTTATTTTATCTTAGTTTGTTTTAGTTGCTTATATAGTTGGGTCTATCTTAATTTGTTTTAATTGGCTATGTAGTTGGATTATTCTATCTTTAGTTTGTTTTAGTTGGTTATGTAGTTGGTTTATCTTATTTTTAGTTTGTTTTAGTTGGTTAGTGTAATTAGTTTATTTTATTTTGTTCCCACATTGGTTGTGGTGGGAGTTCTCATGTGATGTAAGCCTATAAAAAGCAAAAACTGCTTTGGAGATTCTCAGTTGATTATAAAAATCGCTGTTTGAGCATTTGTAGTCAGTGTGCTTCGGATGAGATGTCCAAAGGAGAGATTCCCAAAACCCTCTTTGGGTGATAAATTCTAGGTTGAGATTTTCCAGTGTTCGACTCCCATCACTATGGTATCAGAGCTAAAATTTTAATTTTCTTCACCAAAATTTAAAGACCACAATTTCTCTACCGAAAATAGTATTAGTTGGAAATCGCCAAAATTTGCATGCGGCAGTGCTCATCGCCCCTGTTTATCATTGTCTCCGTCTAGCCACCAACTCCATCATCATCGTCTCCTGCCGCCAACATCTTCTAATTCCGCCACCGCTGTTAACACCACTACCACCACCTTGATGGAGACCTGATGAACGAATACCATCTCCATGACCACCACCATGGCCTGATTGAGAGCCATGGAAATTTGCACTCGACATGGCTGAGTTTTTCCTAACCCGGGGAAATGATGGGGACATCTAATGGCTTAATTTGTTTTAGTTGATTATGAAGTTGGTTTATTTTATCTTAGTTTGTTTTAGTTGGTTATGGAGTTGGGTTATTTTTATCTTAGTTTATTTTAGTTGGTTGAATAGTTGGGTTATTTATTAGTTTATTTTAGTTGGTTATGTAGTTGATTATTTTATTTTTAGTTTGTTTTAGTTGGTTAGTATAGTTAGTTTATTTTATCATGTTCCCACATTGGTTGTGGTGGGAGTTCTCATGTGATGTAAGCTTACAAAAGGTAAAGACTGCTTTGGAGATTCTCAGATGATGATTAATGAAAAATGCTTGCTTAAGTTTTTGTGTAACCAGTGTGCTTTTAGGTGAGATGCTCTGAGAGAGTCCCAATAATTTTCTTGGGTTACAAATTCTAGGTTGAGATTTTCTAGTGTTTCTCACCAATTATCCCCTTCTTCTTTGTTCGTCATCCGTCATTTTGGTATCAGAGTTAAATTCTTAATTTTCTCCACCAAAATCTAAAGACCACAATTTCTCTACAAAAATAGTATCAGCCAAAAATCACCAAAATTTGCACGCGGCACTGCTCATTACCACTGTTTGTCATTGCCTTATTCTAACATCCAACTCCATCATCATCGTCTCCGGCTGCCGACATCTTCTAATTCTTCTACCGTCGTTCAGCACATCCACCATAGCCACCTTGATGCAGACCTGATGAACTAATGCTGGCTCCAGGACCACCATCATGGCCTGATTGAGAGCCAGAGAGATCTGCACTCGACATGGTGAGTTTTTCCAACCTTAGAGAAATGAGGGGACATCTAACGGCTTAGTTTGTTTTAGTTGGCTATGTAATTGGTTTATTTTATGTTAATTTGTTTTAGTTGGTTATGTAATTGGTTTATTTTATCTTAGTTTGTATTAGTTGGTTATGTAGTTGAGTTATTTTATCTTTGTTTTAGTTGGTTATGTAGTTGGATTATTTTATCTTTAGTTTGTTTTAGTTGGTTTATCTTATGTTTAGTTTGTTTTAGTTAGTTAGTATAGTTAATTTATTTTATTTGTTCCCACGTTGGTTGTGGTGGGAGTTCTCATGTGATGTAAGCCTATAAAACACAAAATCTGCTTTGGTGATTCTCAGTTGATTATAATAATCGCTGTTTGAGCATTTGTAGCCAGCTGCTTCGAGTGAGATGCCCAAAGGAGAGATTCTCAAACTCCTCTTTGGGTGATAAATCTTAAGTCGAGATTTCCTTAGTGTTCGACCCTCATCATTTTTGTATCAGAGCTAAAATTTTAATTTTCTCCACCAAAATCTAAAAACTATAATTTCTCTACAAAAAATAGTATCAGTCAGAAATCGCCAAAATTTGCATGCGGCACTGCTCGTCACTGTTTATCTTTGCCTCTTTTCAGCCGCCAACTCCATCATCATCGTCTCCTGCCACTGACATCTTCTAATTCCGCCACCGCCGTTTAACACAACCACCACCACCTCCTTGATGGAGACTGATGAACGAATGCCGTCTCCACGACCATGGCCTGATTGAGAGCCATGGAGATCTGCACTCAACATGGTCGAGTTTTTCCCAACTCCGGGGAAATGATGGGGACATCTAATGGCTTAATTTGTTTTAGTTGGTTCTGTAGTTGGTTTATTATATTTTAGTTTGTTTTAGTTGATTATGTAGTTGGGTTATTTTTCTTAGTTTATTTTAGTTGGTTATGTAGTTGAGTTTTTTTATCTTTAGTTTATTTAGTTGGTTATGTAGTTGATTATCTTATCTTTAGTTTGTTTTAGTTAGTTAGTGTAGTTAGTTTATTTTATCTTGTTCTCACATTGGTTGTGGCGGGGGTTCTCATGTAATGTAAGCCTATAAAAAAGCAAAGACTGCTTTGGAGATTCTCAGATGATAAGTAATGAAAAATGCTTGCTTAAGTTTTTGTGTAGCCAGTGTGCTTTTAGGTGAGATGCCTTAGGGAGAGAGTCCCAATAATTTTTGGGTTACAAATTTTAGGTTGAAATTTTCTAGTGTTTATTCCCAATTACCCCCCTTCTTCTTTGTTCGTTCCCCATCACTGGCTCAATAATAAAACAATGGGGTTGGGTTATGGAGGTCCCGGATTCAAAAGCGGGCTGTGCCCTTTGTTCCATTAAAGGGAAAAAAAATAAAAAAAGTAAAAAGGAACATCTCGGTATCATCTTAATTCTTTGGTAATAGGTGCCAGTGCACAACGTCGATGACTTACTGCAGTTGTTCAGGGCACCTCAGTTGAAACCTGTTTGCCCCTATAAAGCTGTATGTGATGATTGACCATCTCTTGACTATTTGGATATATGGTTGAGTCATTATCTGATCTTTTCTTTGTGCAGATGAGCTTGGCGATTTTACATCAGAATTGAAGCTGTCGCTTTTCCAACTTGGAATTAGCCCTCAGATCGCAGCATCAATTCTCATGCAGGCACTCTAGTTTACCTTCTTCTCTTTAATTTTTTTTTGTGAGATCTAAAAAGTTCCCCTTTATGCTGTACTCATAATGTTGCTTTGCTTCATGGTTCACTACAATATAAAATTATTTATCAAATTAATGATAATTTCCTGCAAAATGAGTTTGAAATGCCACAAGGTTCCGCATGCTACCAAGTGAATCAAAGCTTATATATTGACTTTGCCATTTTTAAAGCCTGCACAAAATTGGAGTTTATTCTTGTAATGCCTTTACTGTTGAATGTTATAACAACCTTTCTTAATTACCGAGCCACAGAAACTGATACATAGAGAAAGATATATTTTACAATGTTCATGATTCTCACTGCAGGTACTTTGCCACATTGTTCCATCACTTGTCAAACTGCGGAAGGAAGGTTTAGATGGCCACGAGAAGATTAAAAGCTACATGTGTGTCTAGTTATTCATCTCAAGCAGTGAGACTGATTCTTGTTATCATATTATACTGTGTATTTCAAAGCATATAATGACTAGTGGATATTTATTTTTATGAATTGGTTTCTGCAGATGGTGGATCTCTCTGGGCTTTGCAATACTTGAGGCTGTTATTGTTGCATGTTATTCACTTCAGTATTCTGTATATGCTGCTAGCCACAGGTGAGAGAACATTATTACTTTAAATGGGTTTTAGGGGATGAACGTTTCCAGGCTAGACTTTTAGGATGTAACTATTGACCTTAAGTTCACCAATTCTTTATTTTTTCCTTTCTTAAATTTCTGCACACTGCACTGGAAAATGCAGTAGCTTTATTTACATTTGATGAACCAATATTCAGGATATAAAACCTGTCTATTTTCTTTCATTTTATGAACATGGTTCAATGAGTATACGATGAGCTGGCGCATGGAGATGCCTGCACATTCTAAATCTTCAACCATGATTCACATGGGATGACACATAATAGGGTCTTATCGTGTTTACTGTTCGACTTGATAATTCTTGAAATTTCACAGGAAGCTGCCCCATATTTCATTTTTGCATCCTGTTCCTCGTGTATGCACGCACGCACGCACACATGATTCCATGCAGTGCGCTCATTCCCATTAGACATGCTTCAATTTGGGTTGATGGCTTGCGTGCTCCCTGTAAGGACACCTAGTTGTTAGGTCAGAGAAGACGGGAATGATCATGTTGAAACTTGGAAGTGTTTCTGTTCCCTGTAAGCCAAAATGCTTGAGTTTGGATTATGATTCTGAAGGGAAGTTCGTGTTGGAAATCGCAAAATTTGGAAGGCAACCCTTAAGAGTCTGTAGCTCTTAACAGGGATGACTGATGAATTATTTAGAAGGCAACCATTAAGACGCTTTATGTTATGCATGCCAAATTCCACACAATGTACTCAACCTGTTTGCCCTAACAATCCTTTATTCGTGAGACATTTTGGCTTACCTGTGCTGCCTCTTTTATAAACTTAAATCTTTACATCGCTAAATGTTCTAGGGTACAATCATGCATGTACTAACTTATTATGCACTGGCCACTGAGGCGTGGTGATTGAGGCGAAACATGTACAAAAGAATAAAGTTCAGAATTGATGATTAAGATGTGCTAAGGTTCCTCAATATTATAGCTGTAGCGAAGAGGCTAAGCGGGTCGTGATCCACAAGGAGGGAAAGTGATAGAAGCGTTTTGGTATTCTTTCTAAGTTACTAAAAGCCGGTTAAAGATTTCTTCTTAGTTTTGAAAAGAAACGAAAAGAAAAACTATGTTGAGTTAGAAAAGGAGGAATTAAGTTAAAAAAAGATTAAGAAAAGAAGACGAAATAAAAGAGGGAAAAATTTGTGGTTTTTGGATCCGTTGCAACACTTACCTTGACTTGAAGGCGATCACCGTATGGCATATAGTATCGTCCCCAATCCAAATCGGTCTATATTATATCATCAAACAAAAGTGCACGCATGAAATGATATAAAACTATTACACGTTTAGAAATAGATATTCATCACCATAAGCCATCAGTTGCACTTGCAAAGACAAGGCATATTCGAGGCTGTCAGATTCATTTAGATTACAGATCACTTAGAGTTAAGTAAAGCAAAAACAAAGAAAAGAAGAACATAAAACAAGCTTTGATTAAGTCGAGAAAAGAAAAGAGTAAAATACATTGGTGTCACTCTCAATACAATTCTCTCTCTACTCTCATGAATCTCTCTAATCTTAGCTATGAAAGAAACAGAAAATACATGTAAAAAGAAAAGAAAAAGAAATTATATTAATTAGAATCAAAACTCTAGCTCTCTGCCTGATGCACATTTTGCTCTGAGAGTGCAGTTATAGATAAAGGAATGGAGAGAGAGTAGAAGATAGAGAGAACACTAACAATCCTATCTGGCGTTGAGTCAGATCTGGAGCGCTTGCAGAAGACAAATAGAGAAATCGAGAATATAGCAATCCTGTGTCATTTATTCAATTTAACTTTTCTCTCTTCTCCATCTCTAGTAACCTGCACACCTTAGCAACAGACATAAAAAGAAAAAGAAATCTATATTCTAATAAACTAGCTTCTCCCAGTGTGCATTTTGCTTTAGTGCAGTATTTATGAGAATCATATTGTAGAGTCTCTCCCGATCTTTTGTTTCCATCGAGCGCTTCTTTTCTTTTGATATTCTGATTTCTCGTGTATATAAGTTCATTCTTTGATTTCATTAATCCATTTATCTTTTTTGTGTCTTCTCAGTAAGGCCTGCATACCATTACAAAGAGAGTTAAATTAGCAGAGTTATTAAAAATAAATGTGGAATGTTATAATAAATATTGCAATATATATGTGCAATCGCACCCACACCTATCTTTTGCTCGTCCTCCAGCAAAACAAAATAAAAAAAAGAGTTAATCTAATCTGACTCACTTTCGTAGGAATCACGGTTGCACTTAGCGTATACAACAAGCCGTTAAACTTTTAGGTTACCTCTAAAGAACGAGTTTTTTCGTGAGGGCTTTCAGTGAATTACACCCACGAAATCCATAAAAAAGGAAAAATAAAGTATTAATATTTTCGAAAACGCATTTTGAAAAAAAATATTTGAAGAAGTTTTGCAAAATTAAGTAATCTATAAGTCATAGGATTACCAAATTATTTATTCTTAAACTTAGTCTCCATGCAAGAACTTGTTGTCGATCAAGGGAAGGACTAAAATTGTATTTCTCACATAATCTTTCAGTTTACCCTAAATCATATGCATCTTTGTGATCGTGAATATTTAACTAAGGATTCTTCAACTTCTCTTAAGACTTATTTTACACATATTCTAACGGTAATATCTCTTAGTTCTATTAGGCTTTCTAATTTGCCCATGTGACGAGCCTATAGTCTGTAACTCCCAAACCGGACGGTCTTAGGGTATCGGGTGAGAAAACACTACAAGGACTTGAGAACTCGCGCAAACAAGGCCACAAAATTAAGGATTTTATTTATGATAAGAACCACTTTTAGGCGTAAATACTTATGCTTTATGAGGCACAATTATCCAGTTTAATCAGAAGATTTTTAATATATATATTTTCTTTTCTTTTTTTAATAAGACATAAGAATCTTTGTTTTTGAACCCTAAGTGCGTAAGTGTATAAAGTATGCATATTTCATCAAGGTAAAAATCAAGACTAAATTACTCTTTCAATTTTTCTTCCTAACCCTAAAAATCAAACAAATATTATTTTGATCAAGTATAAGAAATCCTAATTATGATTCTTCTATCCCTTAAAATTAACTTAATTTCTTACCAAAAAAAAGTCAAAATATTGCTTCCCTTTTCAAAAAGTTTTAAAAGAAAAGATTTTTTAATTTATACAAAAAGAAAAACCTACGTTAGTAAAACCCTCCCCCACACCTATCTCGTGCATTATCTTCAATGTATGAATGAATGCATATATGCATGAAAAAGAAGAAAGGGAAGAAAAATGTTACCTCAAAATGGTGGTTCCGATGGTGGTCTGATTGGGGCAAGCATTGCTGCCCAATCTAAATAATGTGGAGTTCCAATGAATCCACTTTGATGACCTCTTTCCTATTGATATTGTTATTATCCCCAATTTGAATAGGATCATGCAAAATTCTATCATGATACTCATTCCGGTTATATGACCAATCTTGAAAATCATCTTGGAGTCATTTTGTTCGATACCTTGGTCTAACAATGAAATGAGACTCGGTGGAATGGTTGATTTGGGCTCAAGAATGGAAGGTACGTGAACCAACACTGACTCGGGAGTATGGCTCAAATCAAGTTTAGGTTCGAGAGTCAGTTTGGTTTAATAGTTGGATCCAAATTAAAGAATTGGATTCACATTCATTTTTCAATAATGGAATGTGATTATCCAAAATAGGTGGTTCAGTTTCAAGATTTATGGGTACAGGAATCAATGTTGCTCGGGGATTGGGTCCAAATCGGGTAAGGATACCGAAGTCAACATAGATTTAAAATTTGGAACTGAATCACAAAGTTGGGGATTAGGGTCACTTTCACATTTAAGTTCAATTTCTTTGAAGTGAATTTGTCATTTTGTCCAAGGTTTGGGATTAGTCAAGTTTAAAATGTTGTGATGAAATTGAATTTTGGTTAAAGTTTTCAAGACAAATGATTCTTGATTCCTATCAATATACCTATGAAAATTAGGAATGGTCAAAAATTAGGTAGGGATAGTTTCCTCATTCCTATCATTTATTGTGTTGACCAAATGACTTATTTATGCTTCTAGCCTATTGATGGACTGGGATAAGAATTTTGATTTTGAATCATGTCTTTCATACTCTTTTCTAAGTCAATAAATTCTTCTTGTTGTGGTTGAATTTGAAAAATAGAGTAAGGATCTTGATAATCTTTTTTAAGCTGTCAGTCCATAATTTTTTGAAGTTGACATTAGCCCTCATGCAAGGCTTCTGTACTCTCGTCTAAGTTAGCAAGTTGATCTTGATATGGAGTATATGAAGCTGAATGTTGGTAAGGTGGCTGATATTATGACTGGGGGAAGGTGTATCCCTACTGACTCGGTGAAGAGTGGAGATGATTATTCTAACAATATTCATTATACTGGGACTGGGACATATGTTGATTCGGATAAAACCAATCCAACATACTTGCTTGATTAAAGTTATGTAATGTCGAGTTGGTGATATCTGAGTCAAAAGAGGTTAGAGTGAAATACAGATTTGCATTTGTATGAGAAAAATTATAATTATAATCCATATCACATAAAAAGATAAATCAAAACAAACAAATAAATAGACAAACAAAAGAAAGAAAAAAATCTAGCTTAGGTTAGGGTAGACCAGTGTTTTAAATGTCGGCCGACATTTCGTTTTCAAGCCTTCACTGCCACGACATCCCCACCCGCATTTGAAATGGCGTTTTAGAAAATGTCGGCCGACATTTCGGGAAAAGTCCGATATGTCGGCCGACATTTTTCTGAAATATCGGCCGACATTTTGGGAAAACCCAATATGTTGATTGATTTTGGAAGTTAGAACAATTGAGAAATTTTAACAATAGATTAGTGAATATATACAAAATGTTTAAGTTAATTATATATATCCTAAACATATTTATGTAGTTTTGCATAAGTTGTGTATGTATTATCTTGATAAGAATTTTAAATTACATTATTTAAGACATCTAGTATATGTATTTGTTATCCGTCATGACGTCCGAAATTTACTAAATGGCCCCAAAATATCTCCGAAATCTGACATCCGATTACGACATCCGACATTACTCTGATATTCGACATTTAAAACACTGGGGTAGACTTTAGACCTAGACGACTCCTAATTGGTTGACTGTCCAGGAGAGATATATTGTAGCACTCTGACCACATGTTAATCGGCCAGGTAGGGGCAACACGCAGTGGGAGGTATCCGCGCAGAGCAACATGCCTTAATTGCGCCAAATCATTGGTTTTCAAGGGTCTTATCTCTTAATCCCTAACTTTAGACACTGATTTGACTAGAGTTAAACTCTAACAACTTTCTTTTGAGGTCAATCTCCTATTGAGTCTGAGATGTCCCTAGGGCTAACGTCTACTCAATTTTGAGTTAGGATTGGGTTAGTGAGTGCAAAGATGATTTTTGGGCTAAGTAAGGGTAATGACTATCCCACTTTATTTTGTTTATCGGTTTAGCCCTTAATTCATTTTAGTGCGCGTGTGCATGTATATAGCAAAATATAACACTCAAGCAATATTTCATATGAGTGTTTTCCTAAGCTACATGTGATGCATACTACCATGCCCCGTTTCCCAAAATACGCTGAACCGGAGACACGACGAGAGTCGGCGATACATATACTCAAGGAAAATATCTCACATATACATGCTAAGCCTTAAGTAACCCGAAACAAGCTATATGAATCTACTAAATGAATCACAATCATTGCAATAACACATATAGATGTCCACACATGATGATGAATAAAGAATGAAATAACAACGAGTCTGATATATATGAAATAAAAAGGAAGACTAGAATACGAGAACAGGTAGAGAGAAACTCCAGACTCGTGTAGCGTACGAGCTCATCAACACCTGATCAATGAAATAAAACATCCAATCTGGATGTGCAAATTCAGGGTCGTCAGAAAGTGACCCAATTAGTGTAAAAAGGGGGAAAAGGTGCTCGTGCATATAATCAGTGTGTATACAATAATAACATGATAAAATGTAAATAAAAGATAACTGAATAATAACATGGACAAGTCTGTAGGTAAAAGAATACTACTAATAAAACAAACAAGTGATATCAAGATGTGTAACCTAGCATATGTCACTAGTCTGGTTGGTTATTATTAACCTAACTAATGTAGTACTTAGTTGTGTCCCATATCACAGCTGTTTTCTCACATATCAAACAAGATTATCGTTATTGTAATTGCCTGTCAATGTAGTGCATGTGTTTTGGAAGGATACCGTCAGTGTTTTAAATGTCGGATATCAGGGAAATGTCAGATGTCGTAATCGGATGTCGGATTTCGGATTTCGGAGATATTTTGGGGCCATTTAGTAAATTTCGGACGTCATGATGGATAACAAATATATATCCTAGATGTCTTAAATAATGTAATTTAAAAATTCTTATCAAGGTAATACGTACACAACTTATACAAAACTACATAAATAAGTTTAGGATATGTATAATTAACTTAAACATTTTGCATATATTTACTAATCCATTGTTAAAATTTCTCAATTGCTCTAATTTTTAAGCCCAATCAATATTGAGTTTTTCCCAAAATGTCGGCCGACATTTCGGGAAAATGTCGGCCAATATATCGGATTTTCCTGAAATGTCGGCCGACTTTTCTAAAACGCCATTTCAAATGCCGGTGGGGATGTCGTGGCGGTGAAGGTTGAAAACGAAATGTCGGTCGACATTTCGGAAATGTCGGCCGACATTTAAAACACTGGATACCGTGCATGCCCGGTACCACAGTTTAACACCCCTGGCGCAGAATCAGGATAAGCCACAAGGCTCTAATAATTGAGACCACTGCCCCACACAAAAGATAACAGGTGTGGCGCTGTAATCTGGGCATAGCCCTGGTAGCTGACAGCTGACTAACTAGGCAACCAGTACTACATTGGTTCCCCATAGTGGAACACAACTCGTATCATTAGAAGTCCTTCCAAAATACACGACATGCATTATCAGGCGATTACCTTTTTTCTTTGGGTTATGATATCTTTTATTAACATGCATTCAATAGGTTATATATAGGATGTAATAGTAAACGAATATCTCCAACAACTGGTGATGTCAATACTAGCTGATATCTGACAACTGAATAACTCATATCTGACAACTAATATGACATCTGAAATAGAATACTGGAGATATATAGTCACTAAAACAACGGTATAACTAAAACTAGTAACTGGTACATATCTCTGACAACTACTATAAACTCTGAACACATCATATGATTACCAACAAATAGTTTCACTAATAACTGATAAACTGATAACTGATACTAATACTAATCATCTGATAACTGATATAAAACTCTGAAAATGTGATTACTGATGTCAATGAAATCACTCCTACAATAACTCATCTCTATAACTGAATAACTGCAATAATTAGGAACCAATCACGAAGTGAACCATCGAATATCCTCGAGAACAATTTAAATCAACAAATACCTAAATCATAATTGAATAGTGAAACATCCTCAAACAACATGTGATCTAGAATATATACTTCTGATACTTAACCAACAAACTCTTCCATACTCAAATAATAGAATCAGGGGTAAATTCAGAAAATACTCACAATCAATAATCCAAAAGTCAGGAGTCTCATCTGAACTCTATTTAAGATCCAATAAAAAGAACACAAATTCATGTCAATCAACTCTAACTCTAAATAAGTCAATACCAATCCAAGCATAAGAAACATAGTCTCTTAATAAAGTAACGTCATATATAATCCACTCTCAGAATACAATGAATCCCCATATGACTTATCACCAAATACATGAATATCAAGTCCGATAAGTACTCCACATAAAATATGAATCTTTAACCTCAATCACGAATCAATCAGCCTCAAGACCAATCAATTTATATTCTAAGATTTATCACAACTAGGTCAATTACAAGATCATGTCCGGTCTAAGGTGGATCAATATTAGGCTTAAGCCAACAACGACGAACTATTAACACATGAAATGACGCTGATAAACGCTCAGATCAACTAAATAAATAAGGTGAATGCTCACTGATGTCTCATGAAATGATACAGGTAATCATACTGGTAAAATATGTCAATCACATGAAATGATCCAATTAACATATAAATACTACTGATAATGATAAATAAGGAATAACATATAAACACTCACATGAAATGACATGGTTTTGAATCTGAATCGCCATCTGGTCTTCACTACACGAACCGGTACGGATCTCCAGATCATCTCATGGGTCGGTTTTCGAATCGGCTGGCGTATCAATACTCTGCGAACACTAATTTGGATCGGATCCGGGTCTTCTGCAAATATGACTCCAGTCTCTTGTATAACTGAAACACGTACAAATACACGTGCATCCACACATAAAAATAAGTATACACACGTATACACACCCATATACGTACACAATACATACACGTATACACATACACATATACACGTACACGTATATAACACACTCTCTTATACACACAACATACATGCATGCACACACACTAACAAAAACACACACATACAAATATAATACACACCCGCCCATAATTACATACATACTAATTCATACACTTAAACGCACACATGTAGATATAATTAAACACACACCCCCCAAATTCACACACACACACACATAATACATACATACACTTTCGTATATTAACTCGCACACTCGCTATACCCAATACACACACACATACATGCATACACTCTACACATGCACGTGCACACGCACACCCACTACACACATAACATACAACATACATGCATACACATTATGAACACAAATTAATACACACACATAAAAATAACCACACACAAATATATACTACACACACTAATTAAAACACACCCACAACTTTACACAGAGAGGGAGAGAGGGAGAAGCTCACGGCCATGGAGTGAGCGTGCTCGGGGGTGCTCGCGGTCTGGCCGGAGAGGATGGCGGAGGCCGACGGAGAAGGCGGACGATGACGGAGGCTCGCCGGAGAGGATGGCGAAGGCCGACGGAGAAGGCGGATGATGACGGAGGCTCGTTGGAGCTCGGGGAGTCGCGGGCTGCCGGAGCTCGGGGCAATGGCGGCAAGGGAGGATGGGCAGCCAGAAGAGAGACATGGAGGGTGCTGCTCGGTGGGAAGGCGGCTGCGGCCTGGTTCTCGCCGGAGATCAGCCAAGGGGGAGCAAGCAGATCTGGGATTGGGGGTGCTGCCCTGTGGAGAGGAGGCATGGGCTGGGGGGGTTGGAGGCGGCATGGGGGGTTGCCGAGGGCTTGGCCTAGGTGGTGCGGTGCGTGGCTCGGCAGGCCAGGATGGCTATTGCCGTGGGTTGGTTCTCACGGTGGAAGAGGACTCGCTGGGGTTGTGGTGGCTCAGTTGGAGTGGGTGGAGGGCTCCCGGCTGGTTGATGGTCTTGGGGAGGAGAGGAGGAGCCCGGTGGCACACACAGCCTGGGGTGATGTTGGGGACGAAGAAGATAGGGATTACAATAGATTAGGGTTAGGGTTTAGGTTTAGAGAAGATTATATATAGGGTGAGAGATTGGGTTTTGGGTTATTGGGTGTGGGTATGGATTTGGGTTTAGATTATGGGTTTAGGAATAGGATAATGGGTTATGGGATTAGGAATGAGTTAGAAAATATGGGAATGGGCTTGGTTCATGGGCCTGGGGAAAAATGAAAATGAGATAGACATAATACAAATCCAATATTCAAAATAACAATAAATTCATAATGATAATAATAATAAAAATGTTAATTTATTTAGTAACTAGTAGTACAAATAATTAGTAACAATAATGACTAATAACGATAAAAATAACAATAAGAATCATAATTACAATGAAATAATATTAGTAACAACACTAGTACTAATAACAATCATTAATAATAATAGTAATTAACCATACAATAATAATAATAATAAACAATAATAATAATGATTTAGAATAACAATAATAATAACAAAAATAATATTAATAATAACAGTAACACTAATAATAATAACAATAATAATCTTAATGAAATAATAATAATAGTAACAATTACTACTACTACTAATAATAATAAATAATAATAATGATAGTAATAGAAATAATAGTAATTAAAATGTTGATAGAAAATAATGGTATTAATATATAAAACCAAATTAGCATTTACTATTTCAAAATAATTTTGTATATTTAATGATAATAGTCATAAATCGAGTTAATAAAATAAAAGTATAGCAAAAATTATAAATACATAGAAAAATAAAAATACAGTATTTTAAATTAGGAATATTACACAAACATAACTTGGCTCCAGCACTCTTTAACAGCAATGTAAAAGAACGAAATTAGATGAATGCCCTAAATGCAAAGTCTAAAGCATTTATTAACCAATATGTTACTGTTGAACTAAAACACTGTGCACAGTAAGTTCAGGAGAAAACTAAACAATGGAGAAATCTATACTTTGCAATTCAATCACCCTGCAAAAAGTAGGGTGAGTAGTTCACTCAGATTGTCGCGGAAATGTGGCCTTTGCCACGTTTACGTCGCAAGACTGAGAACTTCTGAGCTATGCTTTCTAGAACAGAGTCTCAGAGCCACTTATATGTACTCTGCAACAAATAGTTTCTTCAGATAAACCCCTGCATAGAAAAACAGAGAAGAAAATTTAACTGTTAAGTAAATTTAAAAGATTATTGTCCCTCCCGGTAACGACGCCAAAATTTGATTAAGGCGAAACCTGCACAAAAAAATAAAGTTTAGAATTGATAAATTAAGATGTGTTAAGGTTCCTCAATACTAGCGCTATAGTGAAATGGCTAAGCGGGTCGTGATTCACAAGGAGGAAAAGCGATAGAAGCGTTTTAGTATTCTTTCTAAGTTACTAAAAGCCGGTTAAAAATTTCTTCTTAGTTTTGAAAAGAAAAGAAAAACTATGTTGAGTTAAAAAGGAGGAACTAAGTTAGAAAAAGATCAAGTAAAGAAGAAGAAATAAAAGCGGAAAAATATTTGTGATTTTTAAGATGGTTTTTAAACTAGGAAATTAAAGAGTTAAAGAACATAAAAGTTTACTGATGTCGTTGGCGCTTGCTTTACCTTGGATCCGTTACAATGACTTACCTTATCTTAAAGGCGATCACTGCATGACATATATGATCTTCTCCATTCCAAATCAGTCTATATTATATCATCAAACAAAAGTGCAAGTATGAAATGATACAAAACTATTACACGTTTAGAAATAGATATCCATCACCATAAGCCATCAATGACACTTGCAAGGGCAAGACATATTCGAAGCTATCAGATTCATTTGGATTACAAATCACCTCAGAGTTAAGTAAAGCAAAAACAAGAAAAAGAATAATATAAAATAAGGTTTGATTAAATCGAGAAACGATAAAAGAAAAGAGTAAAATTACATCAGTGTCACTCTCAGTATAGTTCTTCCTCGCTTCCTCTCATGAATCTTTCTCTAATCTAAGCTATGAAAGAAACAGAAAATTACATGTTGAAAGAAAAGAAAAAGAAAATCTATACTAACTAGATTCAAAACCTTAGCTCTCTGCCAGTGTGGTGCACGTTCTGCTCTGAGATGTACAATATTTATAGGAGAAATGGACAGGGGAGAGTACGAAGATAGGGAGAGCAAATGCTCCCCCCAACATATGCTATCTGGCTGTTAGCTAGATTCTAGAGCGCGTTGTTTCTCATGTTTAGATACATCTGATCTTCAAATAGGTTTGTCTTTATCTCTCTGAGATCTTCAGAATATACATTCAAATCCTTGATTTTGAATTAAACTCAATTAAATCCGAATTTAATTGGGCTCTTTTCTTCTCCATCTCCATTAGTGAAGGCCTACACACCATTAAACCAAAAAAAAAAAAAGTTAAATTAGCAGAGTTTATTAAAATAAATGTGGGAATGTTATAATAAATATTGCAATATACGTGTACAATCACGTGGCTCAGTGGCGGAGTTAGGTTGAGAAATGAGATGTCTCAAATTCAAGATTGAGATTCGATTTTTGTAAAAATAAATAAATAAAACTTATTATGCACTAAAAATTATGAATCCATCATCATTATCATTGCCACTTCCCCTTCAAAATGTGTTTCGCTATGGAGCACAACTTGGTACAAAAAAGGCTCCAAAAAACATTTTAAACCGTCAACCTGATACCATTCATGGCCTGGAAACTATGGATAAGAATGTTGGCTTGACATATATCCTAGTGCGTCGGAGGCAATGATATAAGCCAAAGGGCCAAATAGAAGAACATTCTAAGTCTAGAGTAATGACTCTAGTGCGCCAAAAGTTCTTTATGTGGACATTATTTCAAACTGCATTTTTTGGAACAATCTTATACATATTTTTATAAGTTTTGTCATCAACAAGCTGTTTCTTATTTCAGATTCAAGCACGTAATTGTGACAAGCTTCTTCTTGGTTCTTGGTGCAATGTCTATGACATGGATTTGTGACACCATATCAGAGTCCGGATTTGGTACGAATTTGAAGATGATTGTCCTGATTTTGCCTTTATTTATAGCAAATTTACGTCATTTGTTTCTTTATCTAAGTCTCTTAGTTGCCTTTTCGTTTTCATCAAGTCGTATATTTTAACAACCGCTTCTTGTTTATAAGGTCTGTTTGTAGTTCCGTTCTGTTGGGGGGTGTTTTGGAAAACTTTATGGGGTGTTTTAACCTGTATTTACACAAGGGCTAGGCTTCCTACCCAGTGCAAAATTGGGTGTTTACCCCTCCTGCAAATAGATAGAATATTTTAATTTTTAATGCATATACTTTTCAGGAGAAGAGCAATGCAAGAAATCCTAGTAGCAGAGCATCACCCTGCCAATGTCTTTTCCAGATGGTTGCTTTTTCCAAATAACGCTAGGTAGCACCCGAGTTTATCGGATTGAAAGAGAAATCTCTCCTCTCACCAAGTCTTTCTTGGGAATGGGGAAAACTTTTCAAAAAACTAAAAAACATATATAGCTACCTGTCATCAGTCAATGGGCTACAAAGGTGGGGGAAGAAAACCCCAATTAATTCCCAAAACAGACCCTATGTTTGAAAATTCACTATTTTGTTTCCATACTTGTTTGAGTTTTAGATATAATTATATGATAGCCGGGATTGCCTCATTGGCAACATGATCAGTTTCAGCTTAGTTATTTTCCAACTTGACTTATATATGGTTAAAGTGGGTAGGATTTGGATCGGCACCGGGATGTTCTTTCATTACTGGTCATGTTTTGTGCCTAAAAAATTGTGATGTTATTAAATTGGATAGTGCGAAACCAGATAGTGCTGCTCATCCTTGTAGAGTAGCTATTTTCATCTGCAATGAATTTTATGAATGCTTTTCTAACTCGCTTATTTGAAATTTAGGTCAAGGTTCATCATTGATAATCTGTGTGGGAATATTGACTGGTTATACAGATACATTGCACAAGATGCTGTCTCAGATTTCAGGTATATTTTTGGTTCTGTAGCCTCCATTTTTCCCAGTTCATATACCACTTTGTTTAAAAAATTATCCCACTTTTGGTATTGACCCTACTGTTTTGGTGAATTTACTCTTGTTTGTTGGGTGATTCATCTGTTTTTTTCCTCAAATTTCAGGACATGCAGTGAACTGGTGGCCTTACGCACTCGCAGTACTTGGAATATTTACTGTAGTCACTATGTGGGCTGTGCTAGTCACTGAAGGTTGCAGGAAGATCAAGTTACGATACTACGCTTTTAAGCTGGCTTCTGCTACCAGGTCTTAACGAACTCTGTGTTAGATTCTGTAGCCACTCTTGTGTATATTTTTTGCACCTTGTGAGTTTTTCAATATATCTTTTTCTTTATTATGTTATTTCTTATGTTGTGTTTTACACTAGGGCCAATTTTACACTAGGGCCATTCAGAGTTTCATGAGTTAACTCGATATAGTAGAAACAAGTCCCTCTTGCTACCGAATTATGCTCATTGGACCTTTCTTAGCAGATTTTGTCTCTTCTGCCTCATTGTCTCTATTATTGCAAATGCACTTCAGACAGAGATCCTGTCGATCGTGGACTTTTACTTATCCACAAAATGTTTCCTCTTTACAGAATTTGTTCAACTGCAGCATTCTAATATTTATACAGCTTGGGCCACATCGTGTTAGGGTACCCTCTGGCTAGTACAAGGACATGAGTGCAATTTGATAGAAATAACATATTGAGTATGTGAAACTGTAGATTCAGGTAGAGAAGAAATGAATGGAGGTCAGGTCTCTAATTTTTTAAAAAAAAAATAAAATATAAAACACATTTTCAATATGTTATTTCTATCATTTGTGCATTAAATATACTGATTTCATCTCACAGAGTTTAAGTATCCTGCATTCATTTCTCTTATTTTTATCATGTGTGTGAATTCCATATGGGTTGACTGTTGTTTCTTCGGGCAATCTATTCTTTCTTCCTCAGTTTTCTACCCAACAGTTGCTTAATATTTCTTCATATATTTGATCCCAGTCTTGATATTTTACTATCGTGATTCTTGAATTTTTCTAATTTACATATTGAAGTCACCATTTGTCATCTACAGCAAGGATTCTATATGACACATGTAGTTTGGATTTGAGGATAGTTAGAATTGATATTAATATTGTCACAAGGAAATGAGTGTTTTTTGTTGCTTCAATCTTGTTAAATGCGTCCATTAGTGCGTAAAAGTTGGTTAGTTTTTTTTTTTTTTTCTTTTTTTGAGAAAGAGGATGGAGGTCACCCTCTAGCCTACACATGCGCACACCCCCCAGCACTACTTATCCAAGTTAAATCCACTGTTCAACAACTACGGGGCTTGAACTTGGTACCTCCCTCTCAATAAAACAACAACTAATTTTTACTATTGTAAAACTTAGTTGTTGTTTTTTCTCCCAAGGATTGACCATCTAGTTTTGATTTGCTCATAATATTTTCACAAAGGTATATTAATGTATAATATAGAACACATTCTTAATAGCTACTGACAGGTTCATGTAAAGGTGGAACTGGAGTATCAATCTTACTTTGAGTGGCTTTAGACAGTAGTTTCTCCTAGAGTTGTTCCTTATTCATTCTCGATTTTTGTCTCCAGGATTGTGAAAGATGTTCCACTACAAATATTGTCAAATCACTAAGCTCTGTCGAGCTGAAAATGTCTCACTTTTCTTTTATATCCATCAACTTTTAATGTTGCCCAATCTAAACACATTCTGGAAACTATGTATCTCTTGTTCATGATTAGGATGCAAATTATAAGATGTAAATACCATATCTTACCTCCTTTACAGGGATCAGCTTTTATAGTTAATGGAGAAAAGTTATGCACCTATCATCCACTTCTTTGTGTATGTGTTTGTTGACAGGTTAGGATGTCTTGATACTCTACTTCCTCATCTATCTCAAACTCTGTTTCAATGAAATGAACACTTATTGTGAAATTCATCTGATACACGCATGCATTTTGTTTCTGAGTTAATTAGACTATAGGGGATCTATTTATCTTATTGCTATCTGTGTGCTTTTAGTTACCTTTTGTGGTGCCTTGATGTGTACTGTACAGCTACTGACAATGACTTTTAACTCCTCTGAGTAGAACTGGGGGGTCATCGGTCACTGAGGTGGAGCCGTATATTCCTTTCAACATAAATCCCACAGGAATGCAGCCTGTTCTTACTACTACCTACCTATTGGCTTTTCCTAGCATTATGGCAAGGTTATACACATATTTACTGGTTTCCCTTTGACATGCATCTCACAGAAAAGATCATGTTTCATTTTTAGTTTCAGTGCTACTTTGATCAAGCTATAGCCATCTTTCTAACATGCATCGTTTATTTGCAGCATTTTTGCTTCGCCATTTTGGGAAAATCTTAAGGAGATATTGAACCCAGGGACTTCAACTGGTGCAAAACCATGGGTTTTCTATGCGGTTTATGCTTTCTTTGTCTTTCTATTCAATATTTTTGACATTGTGAGTAACATTTGTCTCATTTTTTGGGTTATATGAAGTATAAACTTTCTAAATTGAATATTTTTCCTTGAATTACCATCAAGCCAATCATGTTATCTTTTTTTTGGCTTATTTTCTTAATACCTCCTTAAACTTTCCTGGTTTTTCAGAACCCCCTTCAACTTTCAAAATCTCAAAATACCCCTTTCAACTATTTGTTTCTCAATTTAGCCCATAATGACATTAATGGCAAGCTGAAAATGACTTTCTTGCCCCTCCGTCTCACAAATAAACACGTGCAAGATATGTGATGAGCTAAGGGTAATTTTGTCATAAAACAAACACGTGAAAGTCATGTGATCACGAGCCAGACTGACAGTTGACGGAGGGAGGTTTTATGGGAATTTTGAAGATAGTTGAGGGGGGTATTTTGGGATTTTGAAAGTTGGGGGGGGGGGGGGGTTTCTGAAAACCAGGAAAGGTTAATGTGGTATTAAGAAAATAAGCATTTTTTAAAAAGAAAGCTCGTAGCCTGGTCTAAGCGGGATTTGGACACATGATCTGTCACGCCCCGCAAATCAAAATATATATAATTGGATCCGTGATGAGAGCTGGTGACGTATTTTCAAAATAAATATGTTAAGTCTCAGTATATTAAATCAAATAATAAAGTTCACAATTATTCCAGCATTCAAAATCAAGTACAATAATGTCATCAAAAGTTTTACTTAGTATAACCATAATTAAAATAGGAATAACACACTAACTAGTCCTCACGAGATGAAACTGATAACTGCCTATTAAAGCTCTGTGACATGCTCGAAGTACTTCTGGTACTGCGGTGTCTCCGGATCTGAGTAAGCAAACTTAGGGTCATCAATAAGCAACCTAGTGAGTCATAAAATAAAAGAATTTAAAGAAACATGCAAAAATAGTACACCATGCACTGTTATGTATAGTATAATTTTAACAACCAAACCATGTATATCTCGTAGGTTCAATGTTTATTAACCATGTCTATCTTAAACATAGTACTTGTTGTTGAAGTCAGTAGTTGAGACATTTTCTATTCCAGAGGAATTATTTATTGAAACTGACCGGTAGAGACATTTGTCTGTGTTTTAGGTGAGTCCCGTACGTACTTGGGATCACAGCTCAGATTCTTGGCGCTGAACCAGACAATATCGCTAGGTACTACAGTAACAGTATAACAGTGAACAGTATGGGATGTCAGTCATCCCCTGGAACCCTACAGTGGAACCCTCTTCGGTTGCATAACCTTTATCCTCGGTCCACCCAAAATACCGATGTCTCACTTTTCAGTTTTCCCATCCCCTGTGTAAGTTATCTAATATTCTGTCACTTAAGTTACTGGAATAACACAATGTCGGTAACAGTAGCAGTACATAGATTATGATATCACAATATTATCTCAGTAAATTTCAGTGACACAACCTAGGTCATATCATGTAGTGATCATGTACAATTAATTGAGTTGTCCAGGAAAATCATTACAATATTCAGAATAAGTAATCTGTTTTCTTTTTTTTTCCTGAAATTTTCTTTATCTGTGACCATGTTTAAACATTTTTCTATAAAACAACAATTTAATAATTCAACAATACAATTTCCTGGATGTATAATTATTTATTGAGAATAAGCAAAATTAATTACATGCAGGAATAAATAAACATTATGGGAAAAATCATTTCATCATTTGTACAAGAAATTGAATTATGAAAATATACAATTTTTCTAAATATTAGAAAGTTAATTACATAATTTAAATAGCCAAGACAAAATAAATTTATTTGTCACAATAAATCATAGTTTAACTGAATAAAAAAAGGACACTCACCTGAGCTTGGGCGCGAGTCCAAGTACTAAATTCTAGGATCCCGGTAAATCTATATGAATTTCATTCTAATTAGAAATTGTTAGGATTTTAAAAAGATATTCTACTTTGATGTTATTAAGTATTTTTTTAATCCCAATAAATTTGTCCGGAGTTGGAAATATGGTTCTCTGGTTATATGAACTTAATAGGTTTAATTTAACTCAAGTTTTAGTTTTATTGGATTTTTAAATAGGTTTTAAACCATTAAAATCTCTTAACGAGTCTGAATTTTACAGTTGGATCGTGTTCAGAGCTTAGCGGGTTCAGCCCTGAGCGTAAGCGGGCTGGGCTGGTTGCCGATACAAGCTGGGCTTTTTTTTTTGCTGTGCACAGTGGGCTAGCCCGAGCCTATTGCGTAGCCCAGGCGGGGTGCGGGTCTGCACCCAGGCCTGGCGCAGACTCGCAGAGAGCCTGCACAGCGGGTCTGCGCAGTGACCGAGAGCAGGCAACAACTTCTTTTTTTTGGGCAAATCAAAAATTCTAAAATGTGGTAAAAAAACATGCAAATTAAGAGGGGTATTAGTGGATCATCTTATAAATTTGTATTAGTTTTTGGGTGAGTTTTTGTGTAAAAATGTTCATATACAAGTAGTGTAGACATAGTATTTTAATTAAATGAAATTTGAATCACAAAAATTAGGTCTACTTGGATTTCCCCCTTGTCTGCTCATTCTCTGCACCTTGAAATCCTTCTTCGGTCACGATCGGCTTGACAAGAGAGAAGAAAGGAGGTGGGAAAGTTTGGGGATGGGGTTTTTTCTTTTTCTCTTGAGGTTGAAGATGAAGATTAGGGTCTTTATTTACTATGTTAGAATTCTAATTCTGAATTTTAGTTAGGTGTTGAAACTGATTTGATCCGGTGGTTCATATAGAGTTGTAGATAAGCTCAAAATCTTAGGTAAAATTCGGTTTGAGATTTGAAAATTGGATTGACCTTTTTATTCAGTTCAAATTGAAATTCGAATCCTTTTAAAATCACACGCCAAAGTGGCATCATGGTTTCGGCATTAGGATTTGGCATGGAAGGACTTGGGTTTGAATCGTGACAAGTGTAGTTTAAGCACACATTTTTTTTCCTATTAATATCAATATTATCACTATCGTTATTATTATTATTTTGGGTCCATTGGGGATATTACATGATCTCTTGCTATTGTAAAGAGGTTTTATCACTGTGCTACAGTGACACTAGCTAATCATGTTATCTTTTTGTTTATATTGTTGTCATGTTGTCACGTTCAAAGATAGGGTAAGTAGGCCATGATATTTCTTCTCACTTTCAGCTATTTGGAGGAAACAATAAAGATACCTAGTTCATTATACAAAGTAATTCCTATATAAACCTAATGGAGTTAATATTTCATTTTTGTTTATCACCATTCAACGTCATTTGGTTTATAATTTCTTTATTTCCTACAGTTGCATGTAAATCTTTGTCATAAAAACTGTCAAAGCAGTGCTAAGGTGCATGGGTTTGGGTTATGGTAGGTCCTAGTTCAAGCCTGGGTGCAACCTTCGATCCGGATAAAAAAAAGGTCAAAAGTCTAGCTAAGGTTAATAAGACCACACAACATACTGTGCATCTAACCTGCCTAGGAAACCTTGTCCAAATAATACAAGTTAATTTGTGAAAGTCGGCATTTTTTCTCAACATTGTTGATACTTTGAGTTACTTGGGTTATTTTATGCCAACTAATCTGACAGGGTTTGTACTTCATTACACTACCAAGAAAAAAATAACTTCTTATACTCCGAATACCTTAAAGGCAAAATAATTACAATATTTGGACTTGTTAGCTATTGTATTTGAATATCTCCTTCTCCCATCACAAGCTTTGCATCATTAATTTTAATTGCTGGTTTGTTCAATTTTTTTTTTTTTGATTGTTTGTTATTTCCTTTTTTTCTTCTTCTTTTAAACATACTTTTCCCTCTTAGTTTGCTGGGCACTCTCTCAACTTCTTGTTGTTGCAGGCCAACTTACCAAAAGAGATTGCTGATTACATGACAAAAATGGGTGCTAGAATTCCAAATATAAAGCCAGGGAGACTGACTATAGAATATTTAACAAAGATTCAAGCTTCCACACGTTTTTGGGGTATCTTCTCCAATAAAAAAAAAAACTATTTCCTTCTCCTGATGCAGATCTTTATTTATTTATTTATTTTGGCATCTTCTACCATTTTTTCCAAGCCCCTTTCAAGAACACTAATTATGTATGCACTATAAATATTACAGGAGGACTATTGTTAAGTATCTTGGCTACCTCTTCAACCTTGCTTGATCATTATTTAAGGCGTATTAATGAAGGATTTGCACTGGGATTCACATCAGTCCTTATCATTGTAAGTTCAGTTTAAGTCAATCTTGTTGTTTTAAGGCGTATGATTGCTGTGCTTGTATACAAAAAGTCATCAATTCTACAACAGCTTTAGGATTGTTTGATGGACAACTGCCAAGACAATTCTGACATGGTCCACTTAAATGTTCTAGCTTCCAGCAGCATTAACCTTGCATGCGTGTTGCCACTTCTCTAAACTATGAGCAATGTGAATACTGGTTGAATTAAGAAGAATACTCTAATACCTGCTAAGCTATTAATGCTGTGTATGTGGGACTAAAATATTATTGTTTTTCTCTTGCATAATCAAGGTCCAAGAGTTTGTTTAGTCCAATATTTAAATCAAGACTCATGCTGAGAAACATTTGCAATGATTCTCAAAGTTCATCTCAAATATGAGTCCTAGTTTTTTCTTTAATTTTTTTTCTTATTACCGGTACTTGATTAGAATAATTTGTACAAAAACATTGTATAACCATCAAAAACACCCCACCACCCTTTAATTTAGATGGGTTCGTTAATTAAAATATTTTTGATGTTTTCTTTTTTTTTGGTTTCTATGTAAACTTGAATGATGTCTGTAGACTATTTACAGTTGCTATTCAATTTTATTTTTAATTTTTACTATTATATTTTGGATGTTGTTGGGGAGTGTAGCTCAGTAGTTAACGTTGTTGGGGCGGACAGTTAACAGTCCAGTTTTGGTTTTATGTATCAGGACACTACCTTTGCATACAAGGGCCTGTTTGGCAGCTTTGGCTTTGAAGTTTTTACTAATTTTAAGTTGCAGTTATTGTGTTTACAGAATTAGTATGCTAAAAGTGATTTCTGCTCTTTAATAATTTTTGTGTACATCTTGAACGGAATTCTCTTTTTTGTACTGTTGATTTAGGTTGGTTCCATCATTGAGTTGAGAAGATCTTACCAGGCATATAATGTAATGCCATCTCTGAGCAAGGTCTTAAGAAGATATGGTGTATAGGAGGAAGAAATCCTTGTGCATCACCAAGGTGAAACAGGCAACACTCACGAGTTAAATATTTTTTGAAAATGGTTTCCTCATTTTCATTTTCTTTTCTGTTTGGATTTCTGGCTGAGTAAGTATTTATCTATTTCACATCGCCACACTCAAACTGGGAAGAGAACTTCAAGGAGTTACAGGAAATAAACAAACATTTACCGTCTCCAAATGCTGTTCAATCATTAGCATGTGCGGCATCTCCAACGACTCCATCCAAATTGATCAACTGCACACAATTTGATGGGGAATGGTGGCTGGAGTATTCGTTGCTGTAAACACAAAGTTTGTTGCAAAAACTGTATTCTTGAAATAAACTAGAATTCTGCATCATAGCAAGACTTGGCATGATCCTCATACTGCCCAAATTTGTCATTGTTATCGTGTCATGTAAATATTTTCCATATGAAGCTGAATGTCCTTGTAACCCAGAACAATATGTATACTTGCTATAGTAATGAATGGTGAGCTTTGAGCTTTTATATTATGCAGGATCATCATCTTCATTTTCTTCTTCTAATTTCTTTCTTATTTCTATCCTTCTCTTCTTTTTTTGTGCCGGGGGTTTGGGTCATAGTTTCCGGACGTTTTATACATTGGTGGGACATTTTCATCTGGGGAAACTAGTTTCTGACAACGGACATCATATTATCTTGAGAAATGTTTCTCATATTTTTTGGACACCGTTTTTATATTATTTAGACATTCTTTTCACACTTTTATGATACTTGTTCAAATGTATGAGAACTGATATGGCCTTAGGTTTTTGTGTGATAAATTTTGAAAAAGCAAGATAGAAATTAGTTACAATTTATAAAAGCAACATTATTTTGAAGAATAACGTATATATAAGTAAATTTGTGCAAAATGTGCTTTACATTAATTTGAATTGTAAGTATTTTATTAAAAATTTATTAATTGGGAAACATGTATTGATAATATTTACAGATATTTAAAAAAATTGTTTATTCCTTCGTCGGCCGTGCCCCCCATCTCTCTACGTCTCTCCTCTTCTGGTTCTCCTCCTCCCAGCAAAACCCCAATCGTCCTTCCTCCTCCTCCTTTTACTGGTCCTCTCCTCCTCAGTTTTCCTTTTCCTTCCCTTCAGCTGCTGCCCTTTTTTTCTTCCCTCTCCCTCTTTCCTCCTCTTCTCCTCCTCCTCCTCCTTCCATCACCGCCCTTACCAACCAACCCCTCCTCTTCTCTTTCCTTCCCCTGCTACCCACTCTTTTCTCCTCTTCCTTTCACGTCCTCTCCTTCTCTCCTCTCCCTTTCTTTCTCCTCTTCCTTCCTAACTTATTTGCCGCCAGTCGGTTTCCACCGCCGGCGTATTTACTGGCAATGGCAAAAACGCACGGAGAGTATACTAGTTTTATTTTTATTTTTATTTATTATTATCATTTGGCGGCATGGCAAGGCGGGCAAGGGCGCGAATCGAGTCCCATACAGGACGTGGAAAGGAGGAGGATCCTCGTCGTGAGAATGAAGAAGAAGCGAGGAGAAAGACAAATCCATGAGTAAAATCATTCTCAGATTCTCAGTAGAGTTTAGAATAGAAAGTGAGTGAGTAGTAGCCATTCATGCATGGGACTTCGCGGTTGGACTGTGGGAGCTTCTGGCCTCCGTCGAAACCCTAGCAGGCAAAAAACTCGCTATAGGCATTCAATTCCATTATAACTCTCTCTCTCTCTCTCTCGCGTTTCTAAATAAATTAAATTATTCAATTCATTATATTTATTATTGAACTATTTCTTGTGTTTGTTTCTCTTCTTCTTTGTTCATCCCCATTCCCAATTTTTAATCTATCTCAACGTATATAATGAACGAACAGATGCGAGCTATGGATGATTCAGTTCATGAAGGCAATGTGAGAGATGAGAAAGGGGATATGCTTCGAAACGCCCATATCCTCGCCTTCTTCCTTCACATCTGCAACGTACCGAGCCCGTCTTCGTCTTCGATGGCGCCACCCCCGCCCTCAAGCGACGCGCTATCGCCGCTCAGCGCCGCCACCGAGAGAACGCCCAGGCCAAGATCCGAAGGACTGCAGAGAAGCTGCTCCTCAATCATGTCCGAAACTCGTCACTCTCAACTCAATTCTTACGCCTAACAAGTATTATTATCCTTCAACCCTCTCAATTTTCCATTTCTTTTTTCGTTCATGTCTCTTTCAGCTCAAGACTAAAAGGCTTGAACAATTAGCCCAGGATGTGAAGAAGAATAGACAGCCGGACAAACGACAAAAAAGATGCAAAAGGGAAACATGTTGTTTCCGATGAAAACTGAACAAGATACGCCTCGCACTCAGGAAACTCTGGATGAGATGTGGGTGCTCTCATTATTATTGTTCTTTCAAATTTTTTTAATAATACTAACTCCTTTTAGGTTATTACAACTTCTGTATATCTTCAGTGAATGTGATTCTTCCTTGGTTGTTCAGGCTGGAAGCATCACTTACTGCTGAAGAAGAGCAGGACTGCAATGCCAAAAAAAGGGCATCTGCTGGAAATGCTCAACAAGGAGAGGAAGATGACGAGGATGACAATTAGGAGATGATTTTGTGAGTATACAGTTTTTTTTTTTTTTTTTTTTATAAATCACAACGCTCCACTTATCCACTTTTATAGTGCTCATTAAACCTTATTTACTAGATGGAAGTTTCTGTTCCCCAACATGTTATAATTGGCTATTGTTTGGTTTATGCCTATTATTTGAGTTATGTGATAATTTGCCTCAGTAATGCCATCGATCAAATGATATATTTTGTTCATGTTGTGAGATTCATGCCGGTAAACAAATCAGGCCCCCATAATATGCATGCTAAAAGAGCATGTAAGTTACCATAGATCTTATTTTATTGAATAGAAAGTGTGCATGAATCGTTGTCTTAATGTTGAAAATTATAATTTGTCTAATGTACCCAATTTGATAATTCATTGAGTATTTTGTTCACCTTTTTCTGTTAGATCTTTTGTTCCTGTTGATGAACTTGTACTGGTTATCTAGAACTAGCAGTTAACCGTTGACAATCTGACTTCCTAGAGCATGATATCCTATGGGCCGACCGATCATGGACTATACATATGGTAGGGTGAGTTATTGCAGCCTGTAACAAGCAGCAACATTGATCCATCAGTGTTAGCTTCTTTGCCTCCATCCATGCAGTTGGATCTTCTTGTTCAGGTAAACAAGTTTTGAAAAACAGCGTCCAGTGATTTTTGTGAGAGCTCTAAATTTTTCATTACCCATTTGGATCATATAATCTTGTTTGAAGCATCTGCGTTTTTTTTCCCCCCACATAGATGTGGGACAAATTGATGGCTGAAAAACAGGCAGAAGTATCAGAAAATTAAAAAGGTATAGTGATCAAATCTTTTTCATTCGTCTTCAACATCTTGCACTTATTAGCAATATCTTAATTTTTAGAGGGAAATTAGCAATATCTTAAAGGTGTTCATGGTTTTTCTGTTCAAAATTTTGTTGTCCTCACTGGATGCTTCCAATTCAGGATCTGGATTCCATAATCCTGATATTGATTACCTACGGTCAAAGGATTTATTGTCAATGGACAAGTGGCATCTTATTTTTCTTTTTGTCCAAAAGAAAAACAAACTTGTAGAAAAAAAGTGCTGCAATTAAATGACTACCTTTTTCCTCCGGTGTCGAACATTCCTTCCCTGTCACTCATATTGGCAGTTAAAGTTCTTTCTGACCTTGAATTTTAACCGAATTATGTTTCAAAAGAAAAGAGAAAACAATGCAGATATAAGAGAATTATGACTATCAAGAAGCACCAGTGTTGACATTTTTGTTGTGAAATTGTTAGCCGTCATGGTTTGTTTTTTCAGTAGCTTAAGAATTTATTGGAAATTCCGATGCTGAGAGATTTTTGTTTTCTTGAACCAAAAGTTTTCGTCATCATGGAGACTGATTGGCTTTATGTTTTCCTGGTTTCAGACTCTTACATAATTTTCTGAGCTACAGGATGCAGTCATATCTTAAAACTGTTGCCTTCCGTCGGGAGATAGACGAGGTACAAAAAGTGCTGCTGGAAGTGGATTTGGAGGAGTGCAAAGTTCAAGGGTAGCATCTGAAGCAAACAGGGAGTTCATATTTTCTTCATCATTTACTGATGATAAACAGCAAGCATAATATTCTAGGCTTGGTCAATGAATATCATCCACTTAGAGTCATATTGCTTTTCTTCTTTATTCCTTTTGCGCATGCTTATTATTTTTGGTTTGTGCTTGTCGAATATCTGAATTGATAGTCCACACACATATTGTGTTTTGAACCAGGATGTTATCAGCTAAATCAACTGAAAAAGATGGAGACACAGTAAACCCGTCACGAAAGAAGACAGTTAATTTTGATTCAGTTAAGCACGGCTTATTCACTAGTCAAACTCAATCACCTTCAGTGCCTTCTGTTGACACAGTTACCAGTGATTTTGGAAATGACGTTGAGACGTATAGTGATGAGAGTGGTCTTGTGCGGGTTAGCAGAGTTAGAGGGATGTGTATTTGTATGACTCGAGATTTACAACAGAATCTGGATAAGAGTATGAGCAGGACTACTGCAGGGCAGTTCACACAGATGTGCAGCAATGCACAAGAGAAATTTCTAGTGCAAAAGGTATCCCTGGAACTGACGACTCCCATAATGTTTCTGCAAGTAATGAAGGCATTAGCAGAATTGCTAGCGGAAAAATTGGGGACATTAACACAAGAAGATGATCATTTTGTTGGAATTGAAGAATATAAATGCGAATCTTTGAGTTGAATTATGGCGAAATTCGTTGATCGAATTAATTGGATGATGGTTGGAGTGTGTTCTCCTTCACATTGGGGATGAACGTGGTATATTAACATGTTCAATTCTGACTTCGAATGAATGAGATATTCAAGTCTAAAGATTGCCTAATTCAAAGCCAAAATGGGACTAAAGGTAGCTAAAAGCATTTAGTCTCACATTGGCCATGGGATGAAAGTTCGTGGTGTATAAATAGAGAAACTTGAGAACAAAAGGCGTGCCCTTTGGGTACTTGGAGATTTCGCGCGCGATTGGGAGGGAACTATGCCCGCACATGCGCGCGCCGCCGCTAGCGGCGGCCGGCCGGCGCCGGTGCCGGTGCCGGGTTCGGGTTCCCTACCCGGCCTAGTTCTTTTTGAATCGTTATGGGTTGCGAGCATACCGCTCCGCTATCCGGATCCGAACCAACTCGCCAACGGACCCGCTCCAAGGCTGTTAGAATGCCAACAGTTGCGACTGTTGGACTGCCAACAGTTGCGACTGTTGGGTCGAAAGGTTGCAACCTTTCGTTGGGTTCGAACCCGTTGGCCCCTCCTGGATTGCTATAAATAGCGCTCCGGATTCTCAATTAAAAACACACCAACACCAACAACAATCTCTCTCTATCTCTCAGAATTCTAAAGCAAATTCTGAACTGGCAGTGGAGTTCTGAAGCGACTTCCAGCGAGAAGTGGGAAATCCGTAACTCGGTTTCCGAAGCGACTTCCAAAGGAGATTCTGCAAAATTCGTTCTGAAAGAAGGATCAGAAAATTCAACAGATTCTTTTATAGAATTGTTGTCTGAATTTGATACTTCTGAAGAAGAATATTCTTCAACCTTCCTTCGTCCTCAACAGTGGGTGCTACTCCAAAGTAAAGGCAAATATTCATTCGAAATTTGTTCTTGTCCCGCTGCTTCAACGATCCTGTGAAAGTACTGGTTGACTACGGTTCGACCGTACGGTGATTTGTAGTGTTATCCAAATACCGTGAAGGAGTGTTGTATTTTGGGAGACCAGCGTCCATTATCCCATTAGCACCGGTGCGGGGGACGTAATTGTCTTAAGGAGATTCGCTCTAAGCGTACCTCACTCCAAATACTGTATAAGTGAATTAAATTCTTTATATAGGAGATATACTGATATTCAGTATATCGAGACTGACTTAGATTCAGTCTAATTGGTGTTTAACCAAGGAAGGAAATTGAAAGATGGTTCTTAAATTAAGGAACGTTCTATTGAACGGAAAACCTCCCACCTGATATTTGCCGACATGACCAATTAGATTGTTGATATCTCAGTGATCTTGATTAGTTGTCAGATTGATTCCTGTTAAGCAGAATCCAACAATCTTAAGACAATTATTAATATTGAAGTTTTTTACTTCTATTCTGCTTGAACTTGTAGAAAATGTCTGAGACTAATCAAGATAGTACTAGCATGGCACCAAACATGCAGCTACAAGTTTTGATGCCAACTCCACTTCCGAACCCGAACTCAACGAAAGGTGTTGAAGTTGGAAGATCTCATTGTGAGGCTTCGAATCGAGGAGGACAACAGAAAGTCCGAGAAAAGGAGCAGTAAGAGCTCCTATGAAGTAAAAGCCAATATGATCGAAGAGTCAAAAGGGAAAGCGTCTACTTCCAAAGGCTTAAAGCGGAAGAAGACTTCCCAGGGGTACAAAGGCAAGGTCCAAGAAGGCAAGAACATGCGCTTCAAGGGAACCTGCTATATCTGCAACAAAGAGGGGCATAAGGCGAATGAATGTCGCAGCCGCCTCAAAAAGAACAAGAAGAGCCATCCACAGGCAAACTTGACCGACCATAAGTCGCCAAGCCTTTCAGCTGTGGTGTCAGAAGTGAATCTGACAACCAATAATAAGGATTGGTGGGTAGACACTGGAACTACCCGGCACATCTGCTCTGAGAAATTATTCTCTGAATATCAAATACTAGAGAAAGATGAGCAACTATTCATGGGAAACTCAGCCGTATCAAAGGTTGAAGGAAAGGGTAAGGTCATCCTAAAGTGGACATCGGGGAAAGAGCTTACTCTTAACGATGTGCTTCATGTTCCAGACATCCGCAAGAATTTGATCTCCGGATCAATACTTAGTAAGAAAGGATTTAGAATGGTATTTGAATCCGATAAATTTGTACTTACTAAGGGAGGGATGTATGTGGGAAAGGGTTATCTTGTTGATGGACTTTTTAAATCCAATGTTGCAGTGGTAGATAAAAAGTCTGTCTATTTGTACCAGAAGCTTATAAATAAAGGAAAATTTTCTGTTTATTTGCTTGAGTCTCCTAATTTGTGGCATGCTAGATTAGGGCATGTAAATTACAAGTCATTAAAGAACTTGTCTAATCTGGGATATATTCCTAAACTCAACTTGGAAGAAATTCGCAAGTGTGAGATTTGTGTTGAGGCCAAGTTGGCGAAAAATTCATTTCACTCAATTGATCGAAATACAGAACCTTTAGGGTTAATTCATAGCGATCTGTGTGACTTGAAGTTTATGCCAACTAGAGGCGGTAAAAAGATTTTATTACTTTTATTGATGACTGTACAAGATACTGTTATGTGTATCTTTTAAACAGTAAGGATGAGGCAATAAATATGTTTATAACATATAAAGCCGAAGTTGAGAATCAACTCAATAAGAAAATCAAGATTTTAAAATCCGATAGAGGCGGAGAATATGAATCAAATGATTTTAGTGAGTTATGTGCTAATTTTGGTATAATCTATCAAACAACAGCACCATCTACTCCTCAGCAAAATGGAATTGCTGAACGGAAGAACAAAACTTTGAAGGAGATGGTAAATTCCATGCTCGTAAGTTCTGGAGCTCCGCAGAACTTGTGG
Source organism: Agave tequilana (assembly GCA_038442645.1). NCBI lineage: Eukaryota > Viridiplantae > Streptophyta > Magnoliopsida > Asparagales > Asparagaceae > Agave > Agave tequilana. The sequence continues at coordinate 94,883 of JAVJIF010031371.1, forward strand.
GGGGAAGCTCTATTAACTGCAAATTATATTCTAAATAGAGTACCCCACAAGAAACTTGATCTTATATCATTTGAGTTATGGCATGGAAGGACACCTTCCTACCATTACCTCAAAATGTGGGGGTGCCTTGCAAAGGTGCTGGCACCATTACCTAAAAAGACTAAGTTGGGAGCAAAAACTATGGACTGCATATTCATAGGCTATGCCTTGAATAGTAGTGCCTACAGATTTCTGGTTCATAAATCAGAAATATCAGATATTCATGTAAACATGATTATCGAATCTAGAGATGCTGTGTTCTTTAAAGATATTTTTCCATATAAACGGGAAACAGATAAGACTTCTGGGAAAAGAACACATGAGATGGTGTTCAGGGACGAAAGCCCCGAGGAACCGACTGTTATTGCGAAAATTGAACCAAGAAGAAGTCAGAGATCTAGAATCTCAAAATCTTTTGGTCCAGATTTCATAGCATACGCTATTGAAAGTGAGCCTCAAACATTTAAAGAGGCTATGTCAACCCCAGAAAAACAAATGTGGAAAGAAGCTATAAATAGCGAAATAGAATCCATACTAAGTAATCATACTTGGGAATTGGTAAACTTGCCTCCTGGCAGTAAACCAATTGGGTGTAAGTGGATTTTCAAACGAAAATTAAAACCCGATGGATCTATCGATAAGTACAAGGCTAGATTAGTAGCCAAGGGTTATCGACAAAAGGAAGGACTTGACTACTTCGATACTTATTCACCGGTAACAAGAATAACGTCCATTCGGATGTTGATTGCAATTAAGTATTGCATAACTTAGATATCCATCAAATGGATGTCAAGACTGCATTCTTAAATGGTGAATTAAATGAAGAGATATATATGGAGCAACCTGAAGGATTTATAGTCAAGGGCCAAGAACACAAGGTGTGTAAATTAGTAAAATCCTTATACGGTCTAAAGCAGGCTCCAAAACAATGGCATGAGAAATTTGATAGTGTCATGATCAAAGATGGATTCACTATCAATGAATGCGATAAGTGTGTTTACACGAAAACAGTTGGAAATGCATGTTACATTGTTTGTCTTTATGTAGACGACATGTTGATACTTGGGACTAATATTGAAATTATTAAGTCCACTAAAAGAATGTTATCCAACAGTTTTGACATGAAGGATCTGGGGGTTGCTGATGTAATTTTAGGAATTAAAATCACCAGAACACCAGATGGAATCAGTCTATCTCAATCCACTATGTGGATAAGATGATAGAAAGATTCAAGGATCATGGGATAAAAGAGAATACAAATCCTTTTCTCCCACACGTCCACCTTCATAAGAATACAGGAACTGGAATACGCCAGTTGGAGTATTCTCAGATTATCGGAAGTCTTAATATATTTGATGAATTGCACTATACCCGATATTGCTTACGCTGTAAGCAAGTTAAGCAGATACACTAGTAATCCTAGTGATCTACATTGGACCGCTCTACTACGAGTATTGGGTTATGTATCACATACCAAGAAATATGCCTTGAGATATGGACAGTATCCACCTGTACTTGAAGGATACAGTGATGCTAATTGGATTGCAGATTCTGAGGAATCAAAATCAACTAGCGGATACATATTTACTTTAGCAGGAGCAGCGGTATCATGGAAATCTTCTAAGCAAACATATATTGCCTGTTTCACTATGGAATCGGAATTCATAGCCTTAGATAAGGCTGGAGAAGAAGCAGAATGGCTTCGACAATTCTTAGAAGATATACCATTATGGCAAAAGCCAGTGCCAGCTATATGTATACACTGCGATACTCAAGCAGCTATATCTAGGGCACAAAATGTTATATACAACGGTAAGTCTAGACATATTCGTCGTAGACATAATACTATGAAGCAGTTGCTCTCAAATGAAATTATCTCTATTGACTTTGTATCCTCAAAGGATAATTTAGCGGATCCGCTTACTAAAGGTTTAAGTGGAGAGCGTATAAACTGCGCATCGAGGGGAATGGGTCTAAAAGCCTAACCATACCGAGTCAGCTTAATGGAAACCTCACTTAGCGACTGGAGATCCCACGGACTAAGTTCAAGAGGAAAAACTAGTTATGATTGACTCAGCAAGTAAGCACTTGGGAGCTTGACTCCAATCCATTCCTAAGGTGTACATAAGTGCTTTTCTACAAGTGGATTAAGGATAAGCTTAACGCTTTTAATGATGCCTATATCTTGTTACTAAACAAGTGGAGTAGAGTAGACTACTCTTAATAGGATGATCACCTATGCGAGTATAGAGTTGGGTCGGCTCTTTGGGAATTTCTATCGAGGCTGTTATTCCCTAAAGATACTCTCTGAAACCAAGAATGTCCAGGGCCAAAACGGACACAACCGAGAACCAAAGTTAATTTGGAAAGTCACTGTGTGAAGCTTGTTGACTTGGCTTACACTAACGGCTAACAGTTTAAGACCTAGTTCACTGATTAGCCAGTAAGCCCGATAAAGCTTTCTCTATGGAAGGTTCAAGACCTAGTTCACCTATCCTGATGCTGTTTCTTTTCTAATGTACCTTTCACAATAGAGTCAGTCTCTTTGTGTGTCATTTCCTTGAATCTCCATTCATTGTGGGGGATTGTTGGAATTGAAGAATATAAATGCGAATCTTTGAGTTGAATTATGGCAAAATCCGTTGATCGAATCAATTGGATGATGGTTGGAGTGTGTTCTCCTTCCATTGGGGATGAACATGGTATATTCACATGTTCAATTCCGACTTCGAATGAATGAGATATTTAAGTCTAAAGATTGCCTAATTCAAAGTCAAAATGGGACTAAAGGTAGCTAAAAGCATTTAGTCCCACATTGGCCATGGGATGGAAGTTCGTGGTGTATAAATAGAGAAAATTGAGAACAAAGGGCGTGCCCTTTGGGTACTTGGAGTTTTCACGCGCGATTGGGAGGGAACTATGCCCGCACATGCGTGCATGCGCGCGCACGCCGCCGCTGGCGGCGGCCGCCGGCCGGCGCCGGTGCCGGGCTCGGGACCGGGACCGGGCTCGGTTCGGGTTCGGGTCTGGGTTCGGGTTCCCTACCCGGCCTGGTTCTTTTTGAATCGGGTATGGGTTGCGAGCATACCGCTCCGCTATTCGGATCCGAACCAACCCGCCAACGGACCCGCTCCAAGACTGTTAGAATGCCAACAGTTGCGACTGTTGGACTGCCAACAGTTGCGACTGTTGGGTCGAAAGGTTGCAACGTTTCGTTGGGTTCGGACCCGTTGGCCCCTCCTGGAGCGCTATAAATAGCGCTCCGGATTCTCAATTGAAAACACACCAACACCAACAACAATCTCTCTCTATCTCTCAGAATTCTAAAGCAAATTCTGAACTGGCAGTGGAGTTCTGAAGCGATTTCCAGCGAGAAGTGGGAAATCCGTAACTCGGTTTCCGAAGCGACTTCCAAAGGAGATTCTGCAAAATTCATTCTGAAAGAAGGATCAGAAAATTCAACAGATTCTTTTATAGAATTGTTGTCTGAATCTGATACTTCTGAAGAAGAATATTCTTCAACCTTCCTTCGTCCTCAACAGTGGGTGCTACTCCAAAGTAAAGGCAAATATTCATTCGAAATTTGTCCTTGTCCCGCTGCTTCAACGATCCTGTGAAGGTACTGGTTGACTACGGTTCGACCGTACGGTGATTTGGTAGTGTTATCCAAATACCGTGAAGGAGTGTTGTATCTTGGGAGACCAATGTCCATTATCCCGTTAGCACCGGTGCGGGGGACGTAATTGTCTTAAGGAGATTCGCTCTAAGCGTACCTCACTCCAAATACTGTATAAGTGAATTAAATTCTTTATACAGGGGATATACTGATATTCAGTATATCGAGACTGACTTAGATTCAGTCTAATTGGTGTTTAACCAAGGAAGGAAATTGAAATGTGGTTCTTAAATTAAGGAACGTTCTATTGAACGGAAAACCTCCCACCTGATATTTGCCGACCTGGCTAATTAGATTGTTGATATCTCAGTGATCTTGATTAGTTGGCAGATTGATTCCTGTTAAGCAGAATCCAACACATTTTTCTGATGATCTATCAGTGCAAGGTAGCAAAGCAATGATAGAGATATCCTTCTTAGAAGATGAAGGTAGGATGAAAGATGCAGATGATTCCTGCATTTAGTTTCTGGAACTTCTACATCAGCATTGTTTTCAGCAAGTATTCAGTCAGATAGAAGTAAAGACGAGTCTGGATCTGAATGTGTTTGTGATGTGAAACGGGGACCCTATGGTGTGGTATATCAGTGATTAACTCAAAATTTGTAACGTTTCACCAACATAATTATCTTCCGTAGGAAAAGAAACTTAAAACTGATGATGTCACCGATGGATTTTAACAATTATTGCATGCAAAGTTTAGATAATCTAGTCTCGAATAAATCAGATACAACAATCAGTTAATTTGTTCAGTCTCGTTTTCAATGTCAAGATTAATAAATGACAAGAATTACTCAGAATCACACATACTCGCATTTATAGTGGACAACAGGAAATCTGATAATAATTTAGAGAACAAATTTATGATGTTGTCGAACTAATAATCTAAATGTTGAAAAAAAGAAAATTACCTACCGAGTAGCTTTGTTCTCGGGTACTCGACTCCTTGTGATCTGGTATTGATTTACTGTTTGCTGATCTTAACTGAACTGATAATGTAACTGCTACTAACGTGCTTCTGTTGTTGTTATATTGATGCTTTTCTTGTAGTTCTTGCTGATTTTTCCATTTGATGATCTTACTGATGTAGTTGTGCTGTCACAGGTGCTAATGACAAGCAGAGCACGGCCTTTGATTCTGCAGAACACGTGAGGGAAACACGTCGAGAAGATGCGGGCATGAGCTGTGTACGCAAGGCTCGCGTAGGGTGTTTGGCTCGGCCTCGTGGTCGAGTGGGACCAGGGAGAGGAGGAGAAGTGGAGTCAGGGAGGAGGTCCTGGACGTGCTAGTAGCACGATGAGATGGTACAACGGGATAAAGCATGCAGGGCGTGAGTGAAGGCAGAACGAGATCGTCGGAGTTGCAGTTGAGTTGGGTTGCAACATCAGTAGAAGACGATGACGAAGGTGGTGGGACTGTGATGGTGATGCAGAGGTTGCGTAAGGTGGCGGAGGATGAGGGTGCTGGCGGCGTTCTGAGGTGAGGGACAACCTGGCCTGTCAGTGGGTTCTTTGGCGAACACGAGGAAGAAGAAGATGGAGTTGCGGCAGAAGGGGTGGGGCTCGAGTGCAGGCCTTGGGTATTTTGGCTGCTGTTGGTGTTGGGTGTTTGATTGCAGGTGAGAGAGAAGAGGGTTGGGTTCACTTGGCTGTTGTTGGTGTTGGGTATTTAATTGCAGGTGAGAGAGAAGTGGGTTGGGTTCATTTGGGGTTCTGTGGTTGCAGGGGAAAAATAACGAAGAGAAGAAGAGAAGGTCACGTGAGAAGGGAAGGAGATAGAAAAAGTTGAGATTTTGTAAACTAATTTTCTTCTTATTTTTTTTTTTGACTGGATAAGGAATTCAGAGTAGATAAGAGTTGAGAAGTGGGTTAATTTTGGATTAGGGATAAGATTTGGGAGATAGAATTTTGAGAGATTGGGTAAGATTTGAGAGATAATCGGTTCAGAGTTTTACACTCAAGAATTCATAAAATTGGGATTCACATTCCAATTTAAATAAGAAATTTTCATTGAGAAAATATCACAATTTTTTTTATTGATAAATCTTCATTCCCCTTTTCAGTACAAGACCATGCCTTAAATAGGCTTACAGACTTTAATTGCTCTCCACATAGTTGATGTGGGACTAAAAAAAGAGAAATATAAATCTAAAACAAAGAAGAAACATACTCGACTCAAATAAATAACAATGCAGACTCTGATCAACAAAACGAATAACTCGTGGCGCATCTGGTGTCGTCGGATGTCCGCATCATTCTCCCTAGGTGGGAGAAAACTCGACTCCGTCGAGTTTGGTGTAGAAAGCTCCCGGAACGCTTAAACACAGTTGGGTCTACTTGCTGCAACTCACCACTCAATAAGTAATATTCATTTCAAACAATCATATATCATTAGAATACACCAGATAATTTAATCATCTAAAATTTTATCACATTTCACTGCTGTATTGGAATGAATATCTGGAAGTGGACTCAATGTGGGGACTCTCAAAAATTAGCTCAGGAAAGGCTTATAACCAGTGGATCGTTAGGATTAAAATCAAATACTTGCAATTCACTGAATACCCAACATTGAAAATAAGACTAATTTCAAAATCCAACACTGCAGCATGCAAATCATTAACATGAATATTGTAATTTGAATTCTATAAGATTTCAAAAATCCAACACTGCAGCATGCAAATCATTAACAGTTCCTGAGGGAAACCGTTTCGGATGAATCCGAACCATCTTAATTTGTCACACTAAAAGTTTTAAATAACTTCCTGATACAAGTCCATAAATTACAGTTAGCATTGCATTATTCAAATATATCACTGATTTCACATGTGTATATCGTGCACGTGTATGAAAATGTGATGCAGAATTAAATATGCAGACCCAGAATACTCTAGAATGAACGGTACTAGGGATATCATTTTAGTGCCTATATATGTAAAAGAGTAACTTGACTCCCTATTGGATGAAAAAAAAAATTTAGGCACTTGGTTCAGTGGGTCAACAATACTCACGACCTCTATCAAAAGGGATGATTAGGCGTACCAACATAAATGTATGTGATAGTTTACCTATTACTTTGTTAATGATAAGAGATATTTTAACAGGCAAAGTCTGAGTGAAAATACCTTTTTGTTTAACTGTAAGGGAGGAAAAGTTGATAATCTGCAGAGTGTGAGGTTCTACCATAACGGCATCCCTTGAGTCTTCAGATGCAGATCGATCATAGATGGTAATATCCCTGATCTGATCATCTACTGTCACTCTATAGTTCCAAAATTTGTCCTTATAAAAGTGGATGTTTTTTGGGACAAGGTACGATTGATTCACCTTTAGTGACAACTCATCAACTTGCCCTTTAAGTTCGATTTGTTTAGTAGGATCTAACCTAGAGTGTGGCAAGTCGGGAAGATTTGCTCCTGTGAATAACTCAATGGCGTGTTGGATATCACGCGTCAGTAATAGCTTATCCGGGAGGTCTTCAGAAAAGACAACGATAGATTCTTTGACGATAGGGTTAACTTCGGAGAGATTCAGAGCACTGTCTTTAGGAGAGACATCAGTAAACTCCGTAATGTCTAGAACGACTTCAAAAGGACTCGAAGTATTGGAATCCTTAAGGTTAACACCCGTAATCTTTTCGTCAAGGTTTGAGTCTTCTGATTATTCCATATGGCAAATAGGTTCTTCAGATAGGACATCGATAAGCTCCGTGATTATAGGGATAGATGTCGGCAATAGAGGAGGGAGATATCGACGACCAGAGCAAACGATGACAGTAGGAGTCGACAGTAAAGAAAATGGAGAAGGTGGTGTCGGTAATAAAGGGGAAAGGGGCTCTCAATTTGTTACAAGTGGTTCCTTAACTTGAGCGACTTTGACTGGAATTGGGCAGTTGGCAGCAACATGCCCATAGCATTGACACTTGTAACACTTAATCGTGGGACTAAGTTTGGAGTAGTCTTTATCACTAGACTCTTTTATCACGAGCGTGGCTACTGGGAGAGTAGGATTTTCAGGCTTGATTCTTTTAGGGTCGAGTCTACTCACCGGAATACCTTTTAATCTGTTGTTGGCAATGACGATTTGAATTAGTTCATTTGAGGTGTATGGATTCACTGAAGAAATGACGTTATCAGACTTCTTCTCGAGTTTAGTGATGATCCTATCTAAGGTATGATTATAGGACTCCGTGGTTTGAATCAGGTTATCAAGTTGAGCACTTATCGCGGCAAGTGCCGTGGCAAGCTGGGAATCCATAGGGGTGGGATGAGAGTTACTAGATGCAAATTTTTTATTTTTATTTATTTTTTTAAAATTATTTGATGCAAAGAAAAATATGAAATTCCTAACAACCGTATGATGTAAAAGTTTTCCTACCTAAACCATGCTCTGATACCAAACTGATGTGAAACGGGGACCCTATAGTGTGGTATATCAGTGATTAACTCAAAATTTGTAACGTTTCACCAACATAATGATCTTCCGTTGGAAAAGAAACTTAAAACTGATGATGTCACCGATGGATTTTAACAATTATTGCATGCAAAGTTTAGATAATCTAGTCTCGAATAAATCAGATACAACAATCAGTTAATTTGTTCAGTCTCGTTTTCAATGTCAAGATTAATAAATGATAAGAATTACTCAGAATCACACATACTTGCATTTATAGTGGACAATAGGAAATCTGATAATAATTTAGAGAACAAATTTATGATGTAGTTCAACTAATAATCTGAATGTTGAAAAAAAGAAAATTACCTACCGAGTAGCTTTGTTCTCGGGTACTCGACTCCTTGTGATCTGGTATTGATTTACTGTTTGCTGATCTTGACTGAACTAATAATGTAACTGCTACTAACGTGCTTCTGTTGTTGTTATATTGATGCTTTTCTTGTAGTTCTTGCTGATTTTTCCATTTGATGATCTTACTGATGTAGTTGTGCTGTCACAGGTGCTAATGACAAGCAGAGCACGACCTTTGATTCTGCAGAACACGTTCGGGAAACACGTCGAGAAGATGCGGGCATGAGCTGTTTACGCAAGGCTCGCGTAGGGTGTTTGGCTCGGCCTCGTGGTCGAGTGGGACCAGGGAGAGGAGGAGAAGTGGAAGAGTCAGGGAGGAGGTCCTGGACGTGCTAGCAGCACGATGAGATGGTACAACGGGGATAAAGCATGCAGGGCGTGAGTGAAGGCAGAACGAGATCGTCGGAGTTGCAGTTGAGTTGGGTTGCAACATCAGTAGAAGACGATGACGAAGGTGGTGGGGCTGTTGACGGTGATGCAGAGGTTGCGTAAGGTGGCGGAGGATGAGGGTGCTAGTGGCGTTCTGAGGTGAGGGACAACCTGGCCTGTCAGTGGGTTCTTTAGCGAGCACGAGGAAGAAGAAGATGGAGTTGCGGCAGAAGGGGTGGGGCTCGAGTGCAGGTTTTGGGTATTTTGGCTGCTGTTGGTGTTGGGTGTTTGATTGCAGATGAGAGAGAAGAGGGTTGGGTTCACTTGGCTGTTGTTGGTGTTGGGTGTTTAATTGCAGGTGAGAGAGAAGTGGGTTGGGTTCATTTGGGGTTCTGTGGTTGCAGGGGAAAAGTAACGAAGAGAAGAAGAGAAGGTCACATGAGAAGGGAAGGAAATAGAAAAAGTTTGAGATTTTGTAAACTAATTTTTTCTTCTTCCTTTTTTTTTTTTTGGACTGGATAAGGAATTCAGAGTAGATAAGAGTTGAGAAGTGGGTTAATTTTGGATTAGGGACAAGATTTGGGAGATAGAATTTTGAGAGATTGGGTAAGATTTGAGAGATAATCGGTTCAGAGTTTCACACTCAAGAATTCATAAAATTGGGATTCACACTCCAATTTAAATAAGAAATTTTCATTGAGAAAATATCACAATTTTTTTATTGATAAATCTTCATTCCCCTTTTCAATACAAGACCATGCCTTAAATAGGCTTACAGACTTTAATTGCTCTCCACATAGTCGATGCGGGACTAAAAAAAGAGAAATACAAATCTAAAACAAAGAAGAAACATACTTGACTCAAATAAATAACAAGGCAGACTCTGATCAACAAAATGAATAACTCGTGGCGCATCTGGTGTCGTCGGATGTCCGCATCAGTTGGTGAAAAAATGAAAGTTGGCAAAATGACCAAAACAAAGACAGCAAATCGTCTTTGGCAGAAGATAAAGAGTTGTGAAAAATATGACATGGAGTGGGAGGATGGAGATTGTGATGCTCCTAAACATGTCTCTCATTGCCAAGCTGAAGATGAAAAAGGTGTTTCACGGGGATTGCTGGAGGAAGATGCTGATATCCAGGAAGCAATAAGAAGTCTTCAGGATATAGAAATAAAGAAAGCTTCAAGTAAATCATCTTCCATTCAAATTTAGGGACAAGTAGTGAAGATCAAAACTCAGTTGCATCCCCCCACGATTTCTCATTTGAAGAAAACAGGGAGAGTACTCAACTGCCACTAGCAAGGCATCCTGAGAGGAGTCAGTCCCTTGCGCTGCAGTGGATGGGCATGAACATTTGGGACATCCTTTTTGGGAGAACGTACAACGAAATGATGAAATCAAATTTGAGGGAAAATCTGCAGCAGCAGACACCACTATTGATAAGTTAACGGTTTCTTCAGAACTTGATGGCGGTATGGTAAGGATACCACATGCTGGTGAAGGATTTGAATCGTGAAGCACAATGCATCAATACTTCTTAACAAGCTGCAGTTGCACCATCTGGTTTAAGAAACTCCAGGGAGGACTTCTGTGACGCCCCGATCTTGCGGATGCGGAGACGTCACTGCGACGTATATACGCAGGTCGGAGATACCCTCACGTATATACACTAAGTTTCAGTACAGGTAAGAATCAGAGTACGGAAGCACAGTGGTAATATATATTCCAACAGAAAAGTACAAGTACATGGTTATCACTGAGAGTGATACAATATTATAGGAATATTACATCTCTAGAAAATATAAAAGTACATCATACGAAAAGATATACATAACAAAAGCTCAGAGATGCTCACAAGCTGCAAGAGAGGCCTCGAGAGCCAATCAGGAGAAGAACTGGGAGGAAGAGCTACGGCGATGTCCAAGCTTATGCTGCACTCCGATCACCATGGAAGGATCCGCTGTGCACTCTGATCAGCTACAGCAAGACTACCGTGGTTCAGACTCTAGGATCTGGATATGAGAATCCAGGGTTGTCAGATGCAACCCGCGAGTACATATAATAAAGCCAAGATGCGTGCATATCAGACACACGTGTATATGAAAGGTGTATCGTGAATATAAGCACATATGAACATGAAATGAGACAGGAAGTAAACAACTATAGGAAAACTAGTTATACAAGTCTACATTACCGATCAGTGAGATTAGTACGTCGAAGAAATAACCAAAATAAGAAAACCCTCATATATAACTCTACACCTCACGTCACCGTATCTGAGTTTATACAACCAGAATTTGCCTTCACAATAATAGGATAATGAAACAGTATGAAAACCCGAAAATAAGTAACAAAGTATCACAGGTATTATGTGTAAGTGGTGAGCAGTATAGATCAAGAGTTTAGCTAATCAGATATCAGGAGCATGTTATTATTAATTATTAAGACTATTCTAATTTGTATATATCGGTATGTGTCCTATTCCACATACCTCAGCATACAGACTGGAGAGTATGTTATTGGAAACTGATGGGGATCGACGAACCATGCTTAGAATGGTCCTGTACATGTCTGGGACAACGGTCACGGAGTATCCGGTACTGAGCTGGAACGTACCGCTAGGTACCGGGACTTATTGTATACCGAACAGAAATAGGTGTTGGCCCAAAGGCCATTAGCCCTATATCTTAGTGGATATTTTGATGATAACAAAACATATCTAGTTATGTATTTAACAAGTTTTTGTTTACAAGAATTTCAGGTTAAAAGGTCGTTTTTGACGGCTCCGCAAATAAGACTCACACGTTTGGAGTTCGCCAAAATTTGCATTCCCAAGCCAAGCACAATAGGATGCTCTGGGAACAACATGTTAAAGAGAAGACCAAGCCAAAGATCAAGTTTATGAAGAACATCAAGATTTGTATTTGTATTTTTGTTATTTTAGATCTTTTGTCAAAACCTAGATGATAGAAGTAGAGTTATGGGATTTACACTTACACACACTTTTATATTGGTTCTAGACTTCAAAATAAGTTTCAAAATTTTATTTCCAAGTTAGAGTTAAAGATAAACATGCTTTTGGAAATAAGTTTTAGAAACTCTAAGTTTTGGAAAAATAATATTTGGAAAAACAAGTTTTTATCAAAGGAATTTCTATCAAAATGTTTTAACCTATTAGAGTAGTGACATGTGCTCACACTCTAGTGTTTACAAGATCCAAAACTTTATATCTTAGACCTATACACAAAAACCAAGATTTATGGATTCTGGCAGTTCTGATTTTTCAGAACTGACAGCATCCGGTCGACCGTACGGTCGACCGATGCGCACATTCTGTGCATGTGCGTATCAGCCGACCGACCCGGTCGACCGAGCACTCTGCAGTGCTCTCGGCTAAATTGGGTCGACCGGGCGGTCGACCGAAGTCCCCCAACGGTCATATTTTCGACCGTTGGCGGTCGACCGACCGGTCGACCGATAGCTGTCAGAATCTCTGACAGATTCCAACAGCTAGTTTTTCTGACAGATTCTTTTTTTTTTTTGATCCCAACGGATCTATGGTGTAGTTTTTGGCCCCTATAAATAGGAGGTCACTTCATATTGATAGAACAACTATTTTTTAAAGAATATACACATCATTTTCAAAAGATTTACAAGTTTTCAAAAGGCTTCCTTTTACAAAAGATTTTCTCTCCAAAAGCCCTAAAGTTTTAGACACCTACTTGAAGTCTTTACCTCTACTTCTCTCTAGCTTTTGCACTACACAATCCCATAATTCCACATCTACATTTTGGTTCTAGGATTGTGCAAGTGAACGTATTTGTGATCAAGTGTGATCAATCTTCTTTTGAGTGAAGTTGTAGAGGCATCGGCCTCAAGGCGAGCTAGTGTGCTCAAGGTGGTGTTGCGGCATCACGAGAGACGAGACAAGTGTGTCCTTGTATTGGTGATCCAGTGGGATCTTCAATAGTGGAAATCCTTCAAGTGTGAAGGCGGGGACGTAGAGCGTGGCTCGAACCTCGGAAACATATCTGCGTGTTTGCGTTTGCTCAAATATCTCTAAACTCTAAACTCCTTAATTCTTGCACTGTTGATTGCTTCATTTATTGCAAGTCTTTCATTTGAGCTTATTGTGTTGGTTAATTTTTAAATTCCGCATTTGTGACCATTTACATATAGCCATCACCTATTCACCCCCCCTCTAGGTGATTTCAATTGGTATCAGAGCCTATCCCTACATTTTTGGTCTAACAACCTTAGGGAGATCCTTATTTGGCTATATTCATTTGTTGCATTCATTTGTTATATTCATACTTATTGTGCATTCATGGCTTCACTCGACTTTTCTAGCATCAAGTCCCCACCCAAGTTTGATGGTTTGAACTTTCCTATTTGGAAGGTCAAAATGAACCTATTCCTTAAGTCCCTAGGAGTTAGAGTAGTTAGGGCCATAACCAAAGATTTCATTGAACCTACCACCGATGAGAGCTCATGGTCCGAGGACACCTCCAAGGATTATGAAGCTAATGCTAGAGCCCAATATGCATTAACCCAAGCATTAAATGAGGATGATTTGTCACGCATCATAAATTGTAAATCCGCATTTGAGGTTTGGAACATTCTAATTGTGACTCATGAGGGAACGTCACAAGTCAAAAGAGCCAAGATTGACTTGCTACATTCTCAATATGAGAACTTTTATATGTTTGAAAATGAGAGCATTGATGACATGCTCACTCGTTTTACTAAGATCACTAACGCTTTATCTTCTTTAGGAGACAAGATCGATAATGACCAAAAGATTCGCAAGGTCATTCGGGCTCTTCCCAAAGCTTGGGAAGTCAAGGCTACAACTCTCAAGGAGCTAAACGACAAAGAGGAGATGGACTTCTCCGGCTTCATTGGTACTCTCAAAACCCATGAGATGGAGATGAAGGTAAGAGAAGAAAGGGAGGCACCCAAGAAGAAAACAATCGCCTTCAAAGCCACTCCAACCACTATTGAAGAGGACGACTCATCGGAGGATTGCGATGAGGACTTTGCCATGCTTATCCGGAAGGTAGGCAAAATGTTTTATAGGAAAGGGAGGCAAAGCAACTTCCGAAGAGGGAAACCTCAAGGAAGATTCGAAAAGAAGAGAGAAGAACCCGGTCCTTGCTTCCATTGCAAGAAGATCGGACATCTCATAGCGGATTGCCCCGCTCTCCAAGCGACTACCTCAAAGCATGTACCAAGGAAGAAGAAGGCTATGGTAGCAACATGGGATGACTCGGAGTCGGAATCCGAAGAGGAGCACGACGCCGCTAACATGTGCTTCATGGCACAAGGTGAGGATACTTCTAAGGTAACCCTTGAAAACACTATAGAAGATGATGATCTAACCATGGATGAACTTGCACATTTCTTTGAGGAATTACAACATAGATATGAGATCTCACAATCTCATAATAAGAAATTGAAAAAGGAAAATGAAGTTTTGAAGAATAAATTTGAAGTAGTAGTTAATGAGAAAAATATTTTATCCAATGCTTTTGAAAATTGAAAAGTGATTTTGATAAATATAAGTTGACTAATAAAGGAAAAACCCCCATGATTTCTTGTAATAAAAATGAATTTGTAGAGATTCAAAAACGTGTTGAAGTTTTAAACTCCACACTTAAAACTTATGCTTTTGATTTAAAGAAGATTGCATCTAGATTTCCTAAGGGAGTAACCCAAGGGAAACATACACATCATACACATGCACGAAAACATGCACACACACATAGGCATGCTCATATGTATGGTAGTGGCAAAATTTATGTATGCACGCATTGTGGCCGCAAAGGCCATTTAGAAAAGTTTTATTTTGTTAAAAATAACATACATAATAAACATGTTTGGGTTCGCCCCGGTACTAACCCGATAGGACCCAAGAAAATTTGGGTACCAAAAGACCCACCAATTTTAGATAAAACAGGTGGATCTACTTCCTCCAAGACTTAGGGGGAAACGGTGCCCGGGTGGTGGATGCAACAAAGCTAAAAGAACAAATCAAGTTTGCATCGCTATCATGGAGGCATTTAATTTTGGAGATTGCCCATGTTCGGTAACTTCTCCATTTGAAAGTTTTTTTTTTTGTATGTATACAATTTCATAGAATTGTTAGTTTACTTTTATACTACAATGATACATGTTAACTATACATCTCTATCATGATTGTGTACATGCCATGCTTATTGTAATTTTATGTCTTTTATGTTACTATATGTCCACATGTACAATTTTGATGATATACCGATACACTTTTTATTTCAAAATTAAAAAAAAATTTTTTTTTTGTAAGATTTCATATTTAAAGCAAATACCTTAGAGATGGCAATTGCGCACCTCAACTCATATCCAGAGGAATCAAGAGGATGAAGTTCAGAACCCGTCACTGGGTATTCGGCTTCAACATCTCTAAAACTTTGTCTAAAATATGAAAAATAAAATAAAAAGGATTGTATGTAATTTTGGATGATATGTTAACTTAATCAAGACTAAAACATATGTTTGATCCTGTATGTTAAATATATCATACTTACATTTAATTAAATTCCATTTTAAAAATTTTTTTTGGGTTGCTGCTTCAGACTGCCTTTCAGGCAAAGACGGTCGACCGACGCTAGCTGCGGTCGACCGACTTTGCTTGAAATAAATTAACTTTATTTATGTTCTTTTATCGGTTGACCGAAAATAGGTCCCGGTCGACCGCTGTAAGTCTGCAGAACTCTCGGGTTGTTCGAGTCGACCGACCGGTCGACCGCTCTGAGATTACAGAGCTCTCGGGTTTTCTGGGTCGACCGGGCATCGTAATCAGGTCCAGATTGGCTATTTATTTGACTTTTCTCTCTCTCTCTCTCCTCACTCGCTGGCGACAGAACCTGACGTTTCTCCTCTCCAAAATTTTTCCACCTCTCCAATCTCTCATCCGATTTCAAATCAATTAAAAACCCACTTGTATTTCCTACTTCTAGTGCCGGATCTTCAATTTCAGGTACATCCATCCGCTGGATTCGAAGAAATTCGGCTTTCTCTGTTCTAGGGTTTCATCCTTCACAGTTAAGGTAAAAATTTGATTTTTCTCCTTGTTCTTCACTTCTAGCTTCTAGATCTACTATCTTTTGTCAAGATTTTAGGTTGCTAAAACTTTCTAGATCGTGCCCTAACTTGTTTTGACCTAAAAATCCTAGTTTTACTCGAAAATGTCAAAGAGAATTAGGACTGAGAAGGGGAAAGCTATTGCTAAACCCACTTCATCTACACCCAAACCCAAGAAACTTTTTATCAATGAAACTGCTGAAAATCGGTTCATCCACCTTTCCAAAAGAAATATCAATTCGGGGAGATTTGTTGTCATTCAAGATTTTGAGCACCTGGACATCCCCCGCATCTTGCATAACAATTCCTTAGACGAGTTCTTAACCATTCGAGAACAAGTCTATACCCCTCTTGTGCCCTACTTCTATACCAATTTTTCTTTTGATGGAAACCGTATCTCTACTAGAGTTCTAGGTAGGGATATTAACATTAGCATCAGTCAATTTGCTGATATCCTTCACCTACCCACAGGTGGTGCTGATGTGTACTCCTTTGATCTTCTTGACTTTGAGTTTCCGGAGGGTGAGTCTTCCCTCACCGCATCCACATTGATTCACGGGGATAATAACCCCGGTTTGGTTAGGAATGAAGTTGTGAGTAGATACACCCTCACTTCTCAAGTTCTGGCCAAAATCATTTTCTTCAACATTGTCTCCAAATCTGGTAAATACAGCCATGCTAGGGGTCCTGTGCCCTTGATCATCTATTGCCTTCTGCGAGGCATTAGAATAAATTTTCCCCGTCTCATTGCTTCACATATGGCTTCTGACCAGATCCGTCTGTCCGGTAGGACCTTGCCCTATGGCATGGTGATTACCCATATCCTCAAAGCTCTAGATTTTGATCTTTCCTCTATCGATTCCGATGAGCCTATAGTAGATATTGACGGCTCTCTTTTGAAAAGGATGGAAGCCCAGTTGCGTAGACACGCTCTTGAGCAACCTCCTGCTCCTCCAGCTGTCCCAGGTTCATCTGCCCCAGGGTCATCTTCGGCCCCAGGCACTTCATCTGCTTCTGCCCCAGTTTTACCTCCTGACCTTCAGGCTCTTATGTCCTCTGAGGTCCGCTCTCAGTTCGAGGCACACCAGTCCTGAATTGAGCAGCGAGAGGCAGCTTTTCGTGCGGAGATGGACGCCCGTTTCCAGCAAGAGGCAGCTTTTCGTACGGAGATGGACGCCCGTCTCAAACAAGAGGCCGCTTCCCGTGAGGAGTTGAACTCTCAGATCCGAGGAATTCGTAACGACATGTCCTATTTTGCTGACTCCATGAGATTCATGGATACGCAATTTGAGGCGCTCTTTACGAAATTCGATATGTTTACTCCTGATCCCACTACCATTGCTCGTCCCCTTCCCTCCACCGGTCCTCCATTTCCTACCAGAGCTCCTTCTTCAGTTCCCCCACCTCGGCCGAAGGTGCTCGGCGTGATCCCGAGGAGGTAGCTTCTTCTTCTTCTTCGGAGGAAGACGATGATGGTGATGAGAAGATGGCTGAGGACACTGCTGCTGGTGATACGACGATGGCTGAGGGTACTCCTGCAGGGAACTCTTCTGAGGACGATGACGATGAGGAGGATGACGATTACGATGACGATGACAGTGATGCTGCTGCTGAGGAGTGACCTCCCCTTTTGATGATGTCAAAAAGGGGGAGAGTTAGTTAGTGGGAGAGTTATTTTGTGATTGGACATATTTTGTGTTTTGTATTGGACATACTTTGTGTGACGTGGACATGTATTTATTTCTACATGTAGTTTCTATTATGCTTTGTGGACATGTTGCTTTTCTTTTTATGTTTATGTATCTCTGTTATTTATGTCATGTATGAACCCATGTGTTATCCGTATCTATGACATGAGTATTTGTTCTATGACATGAGTATTTTTTTGTTGGCATGAAAATATGGTGATCTTTACTATGCCTGAGTATGATACTATGCCTGAGTATGATTTTTTAGTATATGCATGTGTTGAGGGGGAGCTTCATTTGAAGACTCTACCCAAAATATTTGTGATAACTAAATATGTTTTGTCATCATCAAAAAGGGGGAGATTGTTGGCCCAAAGGCCATTAGCCCTATATCTTAGTGGATATTTTGATGATAACAAAAATATATCTAGTTATGTATTTAACAAGTTTTTGTTTACAAGAATTTCAGGTTAAAAGGTCGTTTTTGACGGCTCCGCAAATAAGACTCACACGTTTGGAGTTCGCCAAAATTTGCATTCCCAAGCCAAGCACAATAGGATGCTCTGGGAACAAGATGTTAAAGAGAAGACCAAGCCAAAGATCAAGTTTATGAAGAACATCAAGATTTGTATTTGTATTTTTGTTATTTTAGATCTTTTTGTCAAAACCTAGATGATAGAAGTAGAGTTATGGGATTTACACTTACACACACTTTTTATATTGGTTCTAGACTTCAAAATAAGTTTCAAAATTTTATTTCCAAGTTAGAGTTAAAGATAAACATGTTTTTGGAAATAAGTTTTAGAAACTCTAAGTTTTGGAAAAATAATATTTGAAAAACAAGTTTTTATCAAAAGAATTTCTATCAAAATGTTTTAACCTATTAGAGTAGTGACATGTGCTCACACTCTAGTGTTTACAAGATCCAAAACTTTATATCTTAGACCTATACCCAAAACCAAGATTTCTGGATTCTGGCAGTTCTGATTTTTCAGAACTGACAGCATCCGGTCGACCGTACGGTCGACCGATGCGCACATTCTGTGCATGTGCGTATCAGCCGACCGACCGGTCGACCGAGCACTCTGCAGTGCTCTCGGCTAAATTGGGTCGACCGGGCGGTCGACCGAAGTCCCCCAACGGTCATATTTTCGACCGTTGGCGGTCGACCGACCGGTCGACCGATAGCTGTCAGAATCTCTGACAGATTCCAACAGCTAGTTTTTCTGACAGATTCTTTTTTATTTTTTGATCCCAACGGATCTATGGTGTAGTTTTTGGCCCCTATAAATAGGAGGTCACTTCATATTGATAGAACAACTATTTTTTTAAAGAATATACACATCATTTCAAAAGATTTACAAGTTTTCAAAAGGCTTCCTTTTACAAAAGATTTTCTCTCCAAAAGCCCTAAAGTTTTAGACACCTACTTGAAGTCTTTACCTCTACTTCTCTCTAGCTTTTGCACTACACAATCCCATAATTCCACATCTACATTTTGGTTCTAGGATTGTGCAAGTGAGCGTATTTGTGATCAAGTGTGATCAATCTTCTTTTGAGTGAAGTTGTAGAGGCATCGGCCTCAAGGCGAGCTAGTGTGCTCAAGGTGGTGTTGCGGCATCACGAGAGACGGGACAAATGTGTCCTTGTATTGGTGATCCAGTGGGATCTTCAATAGTGAAAATCCTTCAAGTGTGAAGGCGGGGACGTAGAGCGTGGCTCGAACCTCGGAAACATATCTGCGTGTTTGCGTTTGCTCAAATATCTCTAAACTCTAAACTCCTTAATTCTTGCACTGTTGATTGCTTCATTTATTGCAAGTCTTTCATTTGAGCTTATTGTGTTGGTTAATTTTTAAATTCCGCATTTGTGACCATTTACATATAGCCATCACCTATTCACCCCCCCTCTAGGTGATTTCAATAGGATGTCACCGCTTCCGCAGGAATAGGCTCAGGGCTTATGGCACAGCCGACAGGCAGGGGAGTAGGGGTGCTAGTACACCCCACGGAAACTCCTAGTGGCTTCCAGATCGAATCTAAGTATGTGGCCGCGTGACATTATAAGATCATCGTAAACATGGAGACTATATCTGTACTCATAAGTTTCTTTCATCCCGGTGTACGTTGTCTAATTATTACAATTTTTCCAGTGATAACGTCCACAGAGTATTCACAGTAATCCTATATTCATGGTTATCCAATTACGGGGATCAACAAGAGTATATTATCAGGAGTTTCCTTTTTCAAGGGTTCAGGAATACAGGAGTTCAGGAGCACAGAAGTTCAGGCGTATCAAATGTCTGGTAACAATATAATAATCATGCTAAGTCCTTGTAAAAGTGACAATCATTAATATGCAAAGTAATACAGGTGTCAGATGTAATAGTATCCAGTTAGGTACCACACATCAGTTAAATGTACTGGTACCAGGTGATAGCATGTCAAGTGAGTGATATCATATCAATTATCAAGTGTCATATATTAGGTGGCAGGTATCAGATGTCAAGTGATAACATGTCAAGTACCAGTGTCAGATATCAAGTGTCAGGTATCAGGTATCAAGTATAACATATCAGTGTTGGTGTCAGATATCAAGTGCCAGAGATCAGGTGTCAAGTAATAACATGTCAAGTACCGGTCTCAGATATCAAGTGTCGGGTATCAGGTGTCAAGTGATAACATGTTAAGTACTGGTGTCAGATATCAAGTGTCAAGTATCAGGTGTCAAGTGATAACATGTCAGTGTCAATGTCAGATATCAAGTGTCAGAGATCAGGTGTCAAGTATAGCATATCAGTGCCGGTGTCAGATATCAAGTGTCAGGTTTCAAGTGTCAAGTGATAACATGGCAAGTAACAGTGTCAGATATCAAGTGTCAAGTGATAACATGTCGGTATCAGATAATTAATATGTCGGTGAGAGTCACCACATCATATATCAGGTAATCATATCGTCACGTAACGTGGTAAGGAGAACAGTATAAATAAACATTTAAAATCTTCACAAACGTATCTATAACAAAAATAAATTAATCTATAAATTAGCTATGCGAAGCCGAGTGAAGCGGGAACGAATCTAGGCATACCATGCAGGCATAATACCAGTTCAACAAATTATAATAACGACCGATAGATATTCATAAAACATGTTAATTTTAGAAAATCACTCGTGTATCACATATCAACTTGCATAACGATGCACATGTGTAAAAGTTAGAGTAGCAATTGTTAGGCATGTAAAGAAGCAACATAAAGAAAGTACTTGCCTAAAATAAAATAGATGCTCGTTCAAGAGAGACTGTACTCGCCTAAATTATTATCAAGCCCTAGAATAGAAGGCATGAAGCAACATAAAGAAAGTACTCACCTAAAATCACCGGAAAACAACATAAAATCCCGGGACAACACAAACACGTACATGCTACTATTCCATATAAAATATAAATAATTATAATTTATATATATAATATATTAGAGAGAATGAGAGAGAAGAGAGGATTAGTTAAGAGAGAGGCTATAAGAGAGAGTATTTGTTGGAAGTATTTAAAAGAGGAAAAAGGAAAGTGGAGAAAAGGAAAGAAAGAAATAAAGAAATAAAGGAGAGGGATATGTTGAAAAATATAGAGAGGTAATAAGGAAATGAGGGGATGGGTAAAAGTGAAAAGGAGGAAAAAGAAAAGGAATAAAAGAAAGAAAGAAAGGAAAGAAAGAAAGAAGAAAAGAAGGAAAAAGAAGGGAAGGGGAAGGGGGTGGCCAGCGGTCGGCCACCGCCGGCGGTCTGGGGAGGGCGGGACGCCGCCGGAGGTGGGGGCGGCGCGGCCTAGCCTGGGGAGGAGGTGGTTGGAGTTGTTGTAGTTGTTGAAGGTGGTGGTGGTTGTGGGGAGTTGGAGGAGGAGGAGGAAATGGTGGAGGGGTGGTTGGAGTGGAAGAATTGAGGGTTTTTGTAGTGAATTTTGGAGAAGAAGATGGTGGAGTGATAGATTTTGTTGAAATTGGAGAAAAGGATAGGGAATTTGGGGATGATGGAAGTGGAGAAGGGAAGTGTGGAGTTGGAGGGCTGCGCCGGCGGCTAGGGGCGGTGGCCCTAGTGGTGGAGGCGACGGTTGATGGTGGGGAGAGAGAGTGAGGGTGATGGTTTGGAGAATAATGGGTAGAAAGGAGAAAGAATGAAAGATAAAGAGAAGGGGAAGGAGTGGGGGAGTGTGGGAAAGGAACGGGGGAGATGTGAGGGGGTGCTGCTGTTTGCAGCAGTTGTGCCGCAGGGGATGGGTTGGCAGGGGTATGGGCAGCAGGGCATGCGAGAAGTAAGGGAGAAGAAAAAGAAAAGAAGAAAAAGAAAGAAAAAGAAAGGAAAAGGGAAAAAATACAGGAAAGGAAAAGAAATAAGAAAAAATATATTATTAAATAATAAAATGAATATCCTAGGAGTATAAAGTAGAGGAGTGGAGAAGGAAAGAATAAGAAAAGAAAAGAAAGGAAAATATTATTATATTATTATTTAAATAGGGTAAAATTTGACTGTTTCAGAAACGTTCTGAAAAATTCTCAAAAATAGAAAATATTATTTTAAGATGCTTGGTGAAATCGGATTCGAGAAATTCAATCTGATTTTCAAATTAAAAATTTTGGAATCTTTCGGCGATACCATTGACACCAGAATCGGTCAAATTTTGATAAATTTAGAAAAATCTAAAAAAAATGTATTTAGATAGAAAATGGGATTCTAAGAAGTAATGTGAAAGCCATTTCTAAAAATTCAACTCCATTTGAAAACTAAAAATTTAGGAATCTGTCAGCGATGCTGATCGACACCGGTTTTGAAGATTTTATAAAATAATTCTGAAAATTTTAAAAAATCGTGAAAATTTAAAATATGAAAAACCAGTGTTTGAAACTGAAATCGGTCAAGTCAGACTACCAGAAAGGTCAAATCGGGCCGTATGCCGGTATCGTGTTCCCGGTCCAGGTCAGGGCTGACTCTAAGACTGAGAATCCAAATCCAATACAAAATACATAAGCAATCATAACCCAAAAATAAATACTAGAAGAAAACTGAAACAATACGGTCAAAAAAAATCGGGAGACACATCTGGGTACGTATCTTAAGAACAGGGTGCTACAATCTACCCACCTAACAAAAATTTTATCCTCAAAATTTCTATAAGGAGGTGAACAAGGAAGAGATTAGGGTCAACGATGATAATATGATAAAGTGTGAAGGGTAAGGAAGATTACCAACTTAGGATACAAAAGGTTGGGGGTAGCGGTCACAATGACATCTTTAGGGCTTCTGATCTGGGTACTGAGCCCTTGTCCTTCCACTATCATATCTGAAGCTTCGGCTTTTCTGTTGACAAATTGTAAGCTTGGCCTCTCCCACGGTCAGCTCCAACTCTTGCTCCTCACTGCTGGGGAGGGAGTATATACGCTAGCATCAGTACAGATAAGAATCAGAGTACGGAAGCATATTGGTAATATACATTCCAATAGAAAAGTATAAGTACATGGTTATTACAGAGTGATACAATATTACAGGAATATTACATCACCAGAAAATACAAAAGTACATCATATGAAGAGATATACATTACAAAAGCTGAGAGATGCTCACGAGCTGCAAGAGAGGCCTCGAGAGCCAATTAGGAGAAGAGCTGGGAGGAAGAGCTACGACGATGTCCAAGTTTCTGCTGTACTCTGATCGCCACGGAAGGATCCGCTACACACTCTGATCAGTTACAATAAGGCCACCATGGTCCAGGCTCCATGATCTAGACATGAGAGTTCAGGGTTGTCAGATGCAACCCGCGAGTACATATGGTAAAGCCCAGTGGCGTGCATATCAGACACACGTGTACATGAAAGGTGTATCGTGAATATAAGTATATATTGTAGGCTGTCTAAAAATCACTAAAAGACAAGCCATTAAAAAGCAGAGTTTCAAGTTCTAGACGCGAAGGCTCAGCACCAAGGCGCGAGGGTCCAACACCCGCGTCTCAACATTAAGGCGCGAGGGGCCAACACCCGCGTCTCAACATCAAGGCACGTAGGCTCGACACCCGCGTCTCAACATCAAGGCGCGTGGGCTCGACACCCGCGTCTCAGCATCAAGGCGTGTGGGCTTGACACCCGCGTCTCAGCATCAAGGCGCGAGGGACCAAACCCGCGTCTCAGCAGTAAGGCGCAAGGGTCCAAGACCCGCGCCTCAGCATCAAGACGCAAAGGCTCTAAGCCCGCGCCTCAGCATCAAGGCGCGAGGGTCCAAGACCCGCGTCTCAGCATCAAGACGCAAAGGCTCTAAGCCCGCGCCTCAGCATCAAGGCGCGAGGGTCCAGACCCGCGCCTCAGTTATAACCGCCCTGGTTATTGGGCCAGTCACCGCCCACATAGCGGGGAAGTGGGGAAGTTACCCCCACTATGGAGCATTTTTAGGGGGCACGTCCACCCCTGAAACCTCTATAAATAGCCCAGCCGCTATAGAGGGTAAAAAAAAAAGGACGACAAGGGAGGAGATCAGAACATACGGAGAGAGTCGACAAGACAGAGACACGGCAGAAAAAGGAGAGAGCTCAAATCTTCAACAAGCTCGCTGCGTACGAGTTGTCCTTTGCCTACCTTCTCTTTGAGAGTTTTGGTAGACAAGAGCTGTGTTACTCCTTCTACCAGCCAAAGAGAAGATCCCTGACGATCCCGACGGTCATCCGGTCAACGGAGAACAAGATTCACTCTCCACCGCCACACGAAGAACCCAGCATTAAACAAAGGGAGGATTCAAGACTCAACATCCTCCCTCCCTTGTAACTGAAAGGGAAACAGTTTTGTTGTAATTTTTCATCTGATTCAAGGAAATTTTACAGCACCTCTTTTCTTTTTTTCCGGCGCGTACAAGAGATGGCGACTCCGCTGGGGACTACATTTGTCACTGATGAGCAAATCGTGACGCAGGATGACGTCCTCCGTAAGGGGAAGATGGTCGAATCGCTCATTGTCGAGTTCGACCGGGCGAAGTACGAAGAGTTTCTCTCTTCCGGCTCCAAGAGCCCAAAGACCCGCGTCTGCCGCCGGGTCTCGACGGGGAATGGCCCCGAGGCCCGATCTGTGGCTCTCTCGGGCGCTGCTGCTGCTAACTGTGCCAAGCAAGGTACACGCGCCAACGCCTCTCAGAAGGCCCGCGTGGTCCCAGGCACAACTACCTTTGCGACCAACCGCGTCGCACAGAACACCCGCGTCAGCGTCTCTCAGGAGACCCGCGTGGTTAAAATCTCTGATGTTCAGCATCAGGATGTTGTTGGTCTCTCTCCACCTCCGCGACGCAACCGGAACGCTGAGCGTCGACAGAGGAGACGTGCGCGTCAGCTGCAAGTTGGAACCTCTGGTTGTCTGACTGAGGCTGGACGCAGCATACAAACTGGCGCCTTGCTCGCGCCCCGCGAAGTCCGCGTTTGGTGGCCCAAACACGAGATTCCTTCAGTTAGGTCCTCTGAGGACCAACTCACCAAACGCCAAGGTGAAGCCTCTGCGCCTTGTCAAGCACAAG
Source organism: Agave tequilana (assembly GCA_038442645.1). Taxonomy (NCBI): domain Eukaryota; kingdom Viridiplantae; phylum Streptophyta; class Magnoliopsida; order Asparagales; family Asparagaceae; genus Agave; species Agave tequilana. The sequence goes on from JAVJIF010031371.1 coordinate 120,115, forward strand.
AGGCACGCGCCTATAGACGTGGGGCCCAGCAGCCCACTCTCTCTCAAGTGTCTCTGCCCCGATAACCAAGCAGCAACGCGACAGGCGCGTCTTGTCTCAACAGAGACGCCAGACACGCGCTGAACAGCTGCGGCGCGAGAACCGCGTCCCTGAAGCCTGCGTCCAGGCTGTACGGCACATGGATGCCTCCCATCTTCGACGTTGCGAGGCTAATCTTTTCAATCCCCCTCCCATGGATTTGAGGGATTATTTGACGAAGAAAAGAAGTGCCAATCAGGCCACTTCGTCGTGTTGCTGCCAACGGCTCATCCATATGCTCTCTAAGTGCCGTTGCGGATCAGGCGTACATCAGCAGTCTTTAGTCAGACAGCTGACTCTGATTCCCCCGTCAGCTAAAAGAAGACGCTCCCACAGAAAGAGAACCTTCTCTGACGTTGAGTACCCGGAGCTCACTGCGAATATGACAAGCAGGAGCAAGGGAAAACAACCTGCAGTCAGCTCAGATGAGTCTGACTCTGAACTGGAAGGGGTGTATCAACACACTCGCACCCAGACTGGGGCCATTCCCCCAATTGACTATAATGCCTTAGCCCATGGCATTAAAGTGAATGATTCTCACTCCGCCGTAGCAGAATCGAGGGCTTCGAACTCTTCCGTCGAGAAGGAGACCTCCGCCTACATGACAGGCACTCCTGAGGAGACGGCTAAACGTTTAGAACAGATCCAGAAGGCACAAATGGATATGATTCTTTCTCAGCAGGAATCTATCAACTCCCTCAAGCAGGCGATTGCACAGCTGCTCGAAGACAGGAGGAGGTCTCCTCCTAAAAAGTCAAAGGGCAAAGGGAGAAAGGGAGAAAGTTCATCTTCCGAACCTTCTGAGGAGACGCGGCGATCTACTTCCGGCTCGTCCAAGTCCTCGTCGCAAGTAAAGGGCGACCAAGACCCGGGGAAGGCTCATGCTAAAAGAATGAGTCAACTGGAGCGACGCCTCGAGGCCCTTGCCAATCGCAAAGACCTCCAAGAAGTAGGGGTGGTCCGGCCCTATCCGGCTGAGTGGGACTTAGCTCCATACCCTCCTAAGTTCAAGGCTCCAACCCTCCAAGCATTCGACGGGAAGGGGTCACCCAACCAGCACATCTACTACTTCAAATCCCAAACCGGGAATGTAGTAGACAACGATGCTATCCTGGCGCGTCTGTTCATGGCACCCTGAAAGGGTTGGCCTTTGAATGGTTCATGAAGCTCCCAGAAGGTTCTATCAAGAACTGGGGCGATTTGGAGAAACTGTTCTTAACACGCTTATTCGAAGATGACTCAGAAGTCACGATGCCCACCCTTTTGGCTACTAAACAGCGAAAGGGAGAGTCCGTTAAGTCTTTCGTGGAAAGGTTTCGGAACGTGGCACTCCGGTGTCCAAGCGGTATGACCCAGGCCACCCTGGTGGAAATATGCCGCCACAATCTCCAAACCTCACTCCTTGCTCAAATAGGAGTTGCTGAAAGCCGCACCTGGTAGTCCAACAAGGTGAACAGGCTGAGGAGATTGTCGCCCACGTCAGAGCGGAGGAAGGTAAGCCTAGGCCGGAAAGGTCGACAAGGCGTGCGCCAGACACATCCCTCCAAACAAAGCGGAAGGATAATTTGGCAACGGAGACCAAATCTCCTGCCAAACCTCAATCAGGCAAGGCGAGTGGCTCTTCAAGTCAGCCTCGCGCCAACAAGCAATATTCCTTCAAGGAGGAACATGTCGATTCGCTCTTTAAACTACTCAACAAGAGCAACCGACTAAAGCTCCCTGAAGCTCGGCGCCCCGAGGAAGTCGGCAAGACCGACAATCCCACCTATTGCTTGTACCACAGGATGCTGGGGCACCCTACCAAAAGCTGCTATGTCTTCAAGGACATCCTTCAAGCTCTGATTGACGCGGAGGTGTTAAAGCTCCGACCAGAGCAGAAGAAGGTGACGGCTAATGTGACGTCAGTTCTCCAGTTTGGAAGACAACCCCAACGCCTGCGGGGGTGGTCCCTATTCCAAGAGGAGAGCTGAGAATGGTCAACATAGACCCTCACCAGCAGCAAGAGAAAGGCCTGGTACCCGCCCCTACACCTCAAGGGGAAATCATGTGGGTCCACCCTGACCTTGTCAATGAACAGCAATGGACTACTGTGACCAACAGGAAATCCAAAGGCAAGGCAAAGGCTTCATCCTGCAATGTGGTGGGTGCCTCCTCTCGAGAAGCCGAGACTGATGTTCCCTCGTTAACCGACTCAGAGGAGGAAACAATAGTCTTGGCCGCAGAACCCAACCAACCGATGGCGGGAACCCGTTCGGGACAGCCGTACTTGAAGCAGTATGGCGAGATGGCGGTAGTCCCTCCACAACCAGCTACAGAACTAACCAAGCCCTCCACAAGACAACCTGTGGAGAAACAGAAAGAAACTCGGTTTTCTCGAGTTCTTTCGAAAGGTATGGCGGAAGGATCCACGACACCTTACCGCTTTGATGTCCTGGCTCAACTAGCCAACATCCCGACACACATTACCTTGTATGAACTTCTTAGACTATGAAAGTCGACCAGAGAAGCTCTACAAGAAGCTCTGGCAAATGCCGAGGTCTTCATGACCCAGGTGCCGAAGGAGGAAGATGTAGAGGATTGCCTCCACACCTCCCCAAATGCTCCCTGCATTACCTTCACAGCAGATGATATGCAGGTTAAAGGGAAGCATGATCGATCCCTGTATTTCACAGGGTATATTGGATCGTCTGAGGTGAACCGCATTCAGGTAGATCCAGGGTCCGCGTTGAGCATCATGCCTCGCCGGGTCATGCAACATCTGGGCATTCCTACTCATCGTTTGAGCCCTACTCAGACAACTATCTATGGGTTCAATGCCAACCAGACCCGTCTGATGGGGAAAATCAAGCTCAAATGCCAGATTGGAAGCCTCAAGTCGGAAGTGACATGCTACATCATCGACACCGACACTTCCTACAATCTATTGCTGGGACAATCGTGGATTCACCGCAACTCCATCGTTCCCTCCACTCTCCACCAAGTCATGAAATACATTAACGGGAGTGGAAAGGTGCAGACGTTGATCGCCGAAAGGTATCCGTTCAAAGGGGTCGAGAATTATTTCACCGACTCTTTACTGTACCAAGATCCAGTGGAGACTGATGAAGTCCCGCGACCAGAGGAGCCAGACTCTGGTAATGAAGCTGACACCGAGCCCGAGAAAGAAGAGTGCTTGTGGGAGTTAGAACCACTTGTAAAGAGCACTAATAAGCTCGATGTTGATAATACCACCGACGATGTAGGCGGTTGGTATATTAATGAAGATTTAGATTTTGCGTATTTTTCAGTGTTTGCTTCTGATTCAGTACCATCAGACACTAGCACCGAAGTAGACGATGACCCCTGGTCGGCAATAGATGCTTTGACATCGTTGCATGTACCAGTGAAGTCGTCCTTCGAGACATACCAAGATAATGGTAATGCGCAAGAATCTATATTTATGGTTCCAGCAAGACGGAAAGGCCAAAAACCAATTCTTTTTGGGCGAATCTCGTCTGAACCAACGCCCCGCGAAGAATCGGAAGGAGAGGAGGAATCCCCTCAGTTCGGTCATTATGAACCAAAAGCACTCAAAATGATGAGATGCATGGGGTACGACCTGACCAACAGACCCGGGTTGAACTTCGGCAAAGGAAGGAGGACGCTGCTTCGATCCTTTATGCCGAAAGGGAAGGCCCCTGATTATTATCATCGGACGCGCCGGGGGTTGGGCTATGTATCAACTCCGGTCCCATCAGCCTCCGATTCTCAAGAATCGTCGAGCAACGATTACTCTTCAGACACATCATCTTGGGAGTCAGATGTCAGTGTCGGCAACATCTTCAAGGAACTTTCAGTGAACATGGTTTCGACAAGCCACCTGGAAGATGGAAATGAAGAAATGATCCAATCTGATACAGATCCTTGGATCAAACATTTAAATGCTCTTTGGGACACTCGCTTTGAACAGCGCGAGCCACCCACAGAAGATAAGGTTGTTCAGATCAACCTAGGAGATGAGGCTAACCCTAAGCCCATCTTCATAAGTGACGGCCTGTCACCTTCGGAGAAAAAGGATCTAATATCTCTTGTACAAGAGTATATAGACGTCTTCGCCTGGAATTATGAGGACATGCCAGGACTCGATCCTCAGGTGGTTATGCACCGCCTCAACATCAATCCGGACGTAAAGCCTGTCAAACAACAGCAGCGACGGTTTCGTGCAGAAATAATGGAGGCAATTCAATCAGAAGTTAGAAAACTTATTGATTCTGGCTTCATCAGGGAAGAACAACATCCCGACTGGGTAGTCAACATCGACCCCGTCGCCAAGAAGAACGGGAAGATCCGGATCTGCATCGACTTCCGCGATCTAAACGAGGCCTGCCCCAAGGACGAATTCCCATTGCCGATCACAGATGTCATGATTGACAATACTTGTGGATTCGAACGAATGTCCTTCATGGACGGATTCTCAGGATACAACCAAATCAAAATGTATCCTGATGACGAAAAGCATACCTCCTTCAGGACACCTCTAGGGGTATATTGCTACACCGTCATGCCCTTCGGACTGAAAATGCAGGGGCAACATACCAAAGGGCCATGAACGCCATTTTCCATCAGCAAATACGCAAAACGGTGGAATGTTATGTTGATGACATCGCGGTAAAAAGCCGCACTAAAGGTGATCACATAGCGGACCTGAAGGTGGTCTTCGACATTATGCGGGCTCGTCAATTGAAGATGAATCCCACAAAGTCCTTCCTTAGGGTGGCCAGTGGCAAATTCTTAGGATTTGTTGTAACATCTACCGGAATTCACTTGGACCCGGAAAAGGTTCGCGCTATCCAGGAGATACAACCCCCGAGAAATCTCAAAGAACTCAGGGGATTGCAGGGACGATTGGCGTACATCCGCAGGTTTATCTCAAACCTCTCCGGAAGATGCCAACCCTTCGCTAAGTTAATGAAGAAGGGTGTCTCATTCATTTGGGATGACGCTTGCCAACAAGCGTTCGAGGAAATCAAGCAATACCTCACCCAACCACCAGTACTTGCAGCTCCGGTATCCGGAAAGCCTTTCCTGGTGTACGTCCGGGCAATGGATCATTCTTTGGGAGCTCTATTAGCTCAGAATGATGATCACGGACGTGAGCAAGCAATCTACTATCTGAGTAGAACAATGATCGGAGCCGAACATCGGTATAACCCGATCGAGAAGGAATGTTTGGCATTAGTGTTCGCTATTCAGAAAATGCGGCACTATCTGGTAGGCCAAACTATAAACGTCATATCAAAAGTCAACCCCCTGAGGTTACTTATGACTAAGCCTTCATCATTAAACGGCCGGCTGGCAAAATGAGCCATATTGTTCTCCCAATATGAGATGCATTTTTTACCACAAAAGGCCATTAAGGGACAAGCAGTGGCGGATTTTCTAGCTGAGCACCCAGATCCGAGGGCAGCCAAAGTCTACGAGGATCTCCCAGATGAAGTTGCTGAAGTCTGCCTGACTCAGACATCGTTCGAAAGTCAAGTATGGCAACTTTTCTTCGACGGTGCATCAAGAACAAGCCCAAAGGGACACGTAGTAGCGGGGGTAGGAGTAGTACTCGTATCCCCACAAAATTATGTGATTCCCCGAGCTGTCACATTAACTGAGCCTTGTTCCAACAATGTGGCTGAGTACAACGCTCTTTTGATTGGGATGCAATTCGTCGATGAGATTTGCGTTAAAAATCTAGAGGCATACGGCGACTTGGTCGCGGCTCCGCCCTTGTTGGTCGCGGCTCCGCCCTTATTGCTCGCGGCTCCTCCCTTGACCTTCTCCCGACCTCCCTCAGAGCCTTCAGGTACTGCTCGACGCCTCGCGAGCGTTTTCCAGACTCCGACCTTGCTTCGAGATTTGCATTGATACTCTCAATGCATGAATACTCCGGAACCAAGTATGGTGTCTGGTTGACTTGGAAGTACCAGGAGCAGAAGCTGAAGCTCATACGGCACTTTGATCCCTCGATAGGTAGACGGAAAGTTGCTTCCGTCCCTCCGGCCACACTGTAGTACCAAGCCCGAGCACCTTCGAACAAGTTCCCTTCGAAGGCGAGTCGAGCATTGGGATTGCCGACGTAGAGTTGATCGTAGCCGAACTGTCGGGCGAAACGATTCGGCATGTACGGCTCGATTGTGCATGAAGTCCCTTGCCGGAAAAGCACATATCCGGGCCGAATGTTGATCAACCACCAGAAGACCCCCGCGGACAACCTCGTGAAGTCATCTGGGCCCGCGAAATCAGTAAATAGATCCCCGAAAGATGCACCAGGGATCTCGGGGAAGCAGCGATTGAGCTGGTAGTTCGAAGCATCTGAAATGCACTTCCGGACGAAATACATATAAGTATTACGCCAGTCCGAACCTTCCAACCGCTGTACAAAAGGGGCGAAACCCTCACTCCAAGGCACCGGCGTAATCAGGGAAGGGCAGTGCATCACGTACCAAGCCATGAGGTACGTGTAAGGCAGCTCGATCCGAGGGTTGGGGCGCTTCACCGTCGGCTTCCCCTCTGAGTCAAGGATCGGTTGGCCATGGGAGTCGACAGACTTCCCTGACTCGCAGAAAGCCTGGGTTAACGCCCGCAACCCGCTCTGAATGCCAGCCGCCACGGCCGAAAGAAGGGCTATGGGACTGCCATAGGCCAAGAGCACCACCGGGTACACCACGTCGGCAACAATGACTTCATGTGGCAGCGTGGGCACCACACACCGCTTCAGCCACAACATTAAGAAGCCCGCCAACAATGCTCGATCGGAGATAGGGGTCCGGGCTTGATGGTGAAAGCTTTCGAAGACCATGTCAGGTTTGAAACCGTCCTCGTTCGAATCCGTGGTGTAGAAGCCTTCCGGAGCCTGGGCGATCCTGTCGGCAATCTCCTCGTCGGAGCTGGGAGCCAGTCGGGTTATTGGATGGTCTTTCTTATTGACATTGTTGAACAAGTAACTGGCCCAAGACAACTGCTTGATTCCTCCCGACCTCCAAGTGGTTATCTGGCCGCAAATATGGAAGTAACATAACACTTCCCAATAAGTCTCGTACATTTGAGGAGACCCTTTCTTCATAAGGTTGAGCTCCTCAGTGGTTGGGATATATTCCTCATAGGGAGAATCCCCTGTTGCCAGCCCCGAGACCTCATGCAACTCGTGCAGTGCAAGGCCCATCTCTCCGACCGGGGTGAAGAATGTCCCCGTCAAAGAATTGTAACGCTCCAGGACCCCGAAGAAGTTCTGAGAACTCGGCGGGATGCCATACTGCACGGTCCTGACTGCTGGGTACAGTCCCACATGATCTAGCAGATCTCCAAGATCGGCAAGGACGAAGCTCACCATCCTGCACCACCAATACTTCTCGGTGGAATGAACCCACCCGGGCGCACGGAACTCAACCGGAAAATCACCCTACGCTTTCATAAACGCGTTGAGGAAGGTAGTGCCGAGTTTTGGTATCTCTCCAACTGGGAGCTCAGACTTGCGCGACCCGGGGAACAGGCCGAGAACCGCCCTATCATGACCATCATGACGGTATACCTTCTGGGAGCCCAAGTCACCGAGGGTAATCTCAGGGACGTAGCGGGAAACGTCCCATGTCATCTTCCGAGGGACGGACATGTGCTGGAGATAAGACAGCGGGAACATCCTCTCCATGTCTGGAAGAAAGAATCTTCTGTCCCCTATCTGACGGAGCCATCTATAATTTCCATCATACATGGAATAGCCGCCATCGCCGATACGATCTCCGAAGAAGAAGGCGGGCTTCTCCAGCTTGACGCGATCATCCGTTGTGAATGCTGCATCGGTCATAAGCACCCGAAGGGTTGTCATATCAACATTGGAGAGCCTTTTCTGGCGCTCCTGTGACTTGTCAGCAGTCACAGGTACTGTCCTTCGTAGCACAAAGGCCAGATCACGGTCAGCACCACCTACATGTCCAAAGTGGCGCTTCTTGGCGAGTGGGGCAGAAGGGTGTGGTACTGCAAAAGAAAAGGACACTTAATCAGACATCTTATCAAAAAAAATGCTAAGTGTCTATAGTCCAGACGCAGAAGAGATACTGGACGCAGGAATTATCAAGTCCGCGTCCAGCCTGCGAATCTGCGTCCAGACGCAGAAGAAAATACTGGACGCAGGAATTATCAAATCCGCGTCCAGACCTGCAAATCCGCATCCAGGCGTAAGACCCGCGGGATCAAATCCGCGTTTTGCAAACCAAGATTTATGAAAAATCTCTAAGTACTTGGGCTCAGGTGCAAGATTCATCAAAAACCTGCACCTGATGAAAAATCTTCAAGTCCGCGTCCGAACCCTTCACAATTAGAAATATTCTAAGTGAAGAATTCAAAATGCAAGACTCGCTGGCACCGGGTCATCAAACCGCGCCTTGGTTATCAACTCAAAGACCGCGTCTGAGACCGCGTCTGAGAATCAAACACGGTTTGTTTTCTGTGTTAATGGTTCTCCTCCAAAAGATATCTTTTTGGGGTTCATGAACTCCCATTAATGGTGAAGTTCAAGCCTAAACGGCGTTATACCTGGGAAAGAGACTTCCTGCGCGGAGGAACCGCCCTCTGGGCCTCGGTGACGGTCGCTCTTGAAGAGAATACGGTTGGCTTGGTCTTGGGTGCCATTGGTGATTAAGAATCCAGTAATGGAGATGAACAGAGAAAGAAGAACTCTTTTTCTTAAAAACTCTAAACAAATGCGCTCGGAGAAGAAGAGGTATCTCTCTGACTGTTGCCATTTATAGGCACAAGGATTCGCGAAGATACGCGGCGCGTGGCTCGATTAGTTCTGCAGCGAGTCATCGCTTGACGCGTGGAAGAAATCATTTTGATGATTCGCGAAGATCATGCGCCATGACTCTGCAGCGAGTCATCGCTTGACACGTGGAACAGATCATTTAATGAACCGGGAAATCCGCGCGCCAAAAGGTGAAATCCCGTCGGTTCCCCAGGCCAACTGGCAGTGCAATCATGACATGGCACGGATTCGCACCCGACGGTCGCGTCTCTTCGATAGACATGCCCCGTCATCACCGCCATAAATGCATTCAAAAAGTCGCGTCTTCCTAAGAAGTTCACGTCTTTCCAGCCCGGCTGAACATCGCGTCTGCTTTATGGAATATCAGTCGCGTTTCCATTTCCAAAAGACGCACCCCATGAAAGTCGCGTCTTTAAAGCAGTACTATCTCTGCTCTTCAAAAAGAACTGGCGTTCAGTCCTTACTTCTGCAAATCAGTTTCAACAATACACTGGCACAAGCAGACGATCGTCCACTCCTGGCTTAAAGCGCACCCGTGACAGACTAAAAGCAATCGGGGAGGTTTAGACTGTGTATCTAGACACTCAACATGATCAACTCTGGTGGCTTCAAAGAGTTCAACAGTACACTCACGAAGACCAACTCCAGATAAGATCAAACCCGGAGCGTTACCAGTCCAGTCATAAAGGCGAATGCGGCTAAAATTCAAAGTAATTTGAAATCCGTCCCATCTAACTGCGGAATATCGAAAACTTTGGAGGGGGTTCTGTAGACTGTCTAAAAATCACTAAAAGACAAGCCATTAAAAGTAGAGTTTCAAGTTCTAGACGCGAAGGCTCAGCACCAAGGCGCGAGGGTCCAACACCCGCGTCTCAACATCAAGGCGCGTGGGCTCGACACCCGCGTCTCAGCATCAAGGCGTGTGGGCTCGACACCCGCGTCTCAACATCAAGGCGCGTGGGCTCGACACCCGCGTCTCAGCATCAAGGCGCGAGGGACCAAATCCGCGTCTCAGCATCAAGACGCAAAGGCTCTAAGCCCGCGCCTCAGCATCAAGGCGCGAGGGTCCAAGACCCGCGTCTCAGCATCAAGACGCAAAGGCTCTAAGCCCGCGCCTCAGCATCAAAGCGCGAGGGTCCAGACCCGCGCCTCGGTTATAACCGCCCTGGTTATTGGGCCAGTCACTGCCCACATAGCGGGGAAGTGGGGAAGTTACCCCCCATTATGGAGCATTTTTAGGGGGCACGTCCACCCCTGAAACCTCTATAAATAGCCCAGCCGCTATAGAGGGTAAAAAAAAGGACGACAAGGGAGGAGATCAGAACATACGGAGAGAGTCGACAAGACAGAGACACGGCAGAAAAAGGAGAGAGCTCAACTCTTCAACAAGCTCGCTGCGTACGAGTTGTCCTTTGCCTACCTTCTCTTTGAGAGTTTTGGTAGACAAGAGCTGTGTTACTCCTTCTACCAACCAAAGAGAAGATCCCTGACGATCCCGACGGTCATCCGGTCAACGGAGAACAAGATTCACTCTCCACCGCCACACGAAGAACCCAGCATTAAACAAAGGGAGGATTCAAGACTCAACATCCTCCCTCCCTTGTAACTGGAAGGGAAACAGTTTTGTTGTAATTTTCATCTGATTCAAGGAAATTTTACAGCACCTCTTTTCTTTTTTTTCGCGCGTACATATATGAACATATAATGAGACAGTAAGTAAAATAACTACAGAAAAATCAGTTATACAAGCTCACATTACCGATCCATGAGATTAGTACGTCAAAGGAATAATCCAAATAAGGAAACCCTCATATATATATCCTACATCTCACGTCACTGTAGATCCTAGAGTTTGAACCATGGTGGCCTTGCTGTAGCTGATCAGAGTGTGCAAGGAAAACTAATGAGTACCAATATAGTCTCCATGTTTATGATGGTCTTATACTATCGCGCGACCACATATTTGGATTTGACCTGGAGGCCACCAGGTGTTTCCGTGGGATTACTGGCACCCCTACTCTCCTGCCTGTCGGTTGTGCCATAAGCCTTTGGCCTATTCCTGTGGGAGAGGTGACATCCTATTCCTGTTCGGGCGTACAATAAGTCCCGGTATCTAGCGGTACGTTCCGGCTCTATACCAGATACTCCTTGACCGTTATCCTGGGCATGTACGGGACCCATTCTAAGCATGATTTGTCAATCCCAATCAGTTTCCAATAACATTCTCTCCAGTCTGTATGCTGAGGTATGTGGAATGGGACACATACTGATGTATACAAATCAGAGGAGTCTTAATAATTAATAATAACATGCTCCTAATATCTGACTAGCTAAACTTTTGATCTATACTGCTCACCACTTACACATAATACATGTGCTACTTTATTACTTATTTTTGGGTTTCCATACTGTTTCATTTTCCTGTTATTATGAAAGCAAGTTCTGGTTATATAAACTCAGATTATGGTGACGTGAGATGTAGAGTATATATATGAGGGTTTCCTTATTTAGATTATTCCTTCGACGTACTAATCTCACGGATCGGTAATGTGTGCTTGTATAACTGGTTTTCCTGTAGTTGTTCTACTTACTGTCTCATTTCATGTTCATATATGCTTATATTCACGATACACCTTTCCTATACACGTGTGCCTGATATGCACGTCACTTGGCTTTATCATACGTACTCGCGGGTTGCATCTGACAACCCTGTATCCTCATGTCCAGATCTTAGAGTTTGGACCATGCTGGCCTTACTGTGGCAGATCAGAGTGCGCAGTGGATCCTTACGTGGTGATCGGAGTGCAGCAGAAACTTAAACATCATCGTAGCTCTTCTTTCCAGCTCTTCTCCTGATAGGCTCTCGAGGCCTCTCTTGTAGCTTGTGAGCATCTCTCAGCTTTTGTTATGTATATCTCTTCGTATGATGTACTTTTGTATTTTCTGGTGATGTAGTATTCCTGTAATATTGTATCACTCTCTGATAACCATATACTTGTACTTTTCTGTTGGAATGTATATTACCACTGTGCTTCTGTACTCTGATTCTTGCCTGTACTGATACTTAGCGTATATACGTGAGGGTATCTCCGACCTGCTATATACGTTGCAGTGACGTCTCCATATTCGCGGGATCGGGGCTTCACAACTTCGCTGGCAGTAGTGCTAATGTTGATTTTAAAACTGTAGATGGTGCACTTGATGTTATTCCTGCCAATGCTTCTGGTACTCATGCCCAAACTTCTAATCAAGTCATTCTGTTGGAAGAAAAGGTGAAATTTCCTATTCTAAGCAAGGTCCACAAATAGAGGAAAAGGCCGTGGACATTGATGTCATCAAGCAGTGGTAATAGGAATAAATACTAGTAGCGTGCCTACTGCTGAAGGGACACATTACAGAGATGAGATTTTAACTCAAGAGGAATTGGATAATCGTGTATCAGAAGCCAATTTGGATGAAGAAATATCTCTCCTTAGATAAGAACGAATAATTTTTCGGAGACAAACAGAGAAAGCTAGAGCGCAATTCAGAATCTATTAGCAGTGAGATATTTGCTGAATGCCAAGTGTTGTTCAGATTTCCTTCATAATGTTGAAAATTATTTTATATGGGGGGTAGGTTTCCTGCCCACCAACTAGCCTTCTAGGTTTTATTGAAAATCCCTGTCTTGACCTTAGATTCTTCATCCAGGATTTTTGACCTAGGTGGTTGATGTCGCGTATACATGAGTGAAAATTGGTCAATTTTTTGATGAAATGTTCTCAAGTTAGAGCCATATTCTTAGCTGAACCCCTTATGTTCGGAAACAACTTATATGGTATGATAATGAGATGATTATATAGGTACACTACTTTTTCTGTCGACTTTGAAAATCTGTGTCGACTTTGAAAATCTGTATCTCAATATTTCCAATATAATATCATTATTTTTTATTTTATCCGGGCTATGATAATTGGAAATAAGGAGTTATTGCTGGTTTTTTATTGTTAAAAATGTTGCATTCATCTTTATTCAAGGAAGACCTGATTGTTTGTTAGCATGTCAAGCAGAAGGCGGAAGCTAATGCTAATTTCTGTTGGCTTGTAAACCATTATCTCATATTGTTCCAAGAAAATATCAATAACTGTTATTTGATTTGGTTTTCTTCTATTATTAACACATATGACTATTATTAACGTGTTTGACCTGAAGCAAGCATAGGATCAAATGGCTGCAACAAGTTCATGTTATTTAGTTGCCATTCATTATTCACTTAATGATGATAAACGAGTTTTGTTTATATTCGTTTAAGTTTGTTCTTCATGCAGACCAAATGACCTTCCATTAATTTTATAACAAAATGGCATTAGTTATGTAATGTGGAGGCTTTATTATTTTTTTTATAGATTTTTACTATCCTCTTCTCTTGTTAAATATGAAAATCCTTTACCATAATATCTGGAATTGCATGTTGGATGGTTTAAATTGCAACATGTGGGTTTGGATGATAGAACAAACATTTGTTATTTTTAATCTAATGATCAGGAATAAGCATGCTCAAATCTTTTTTTTAACTCAAATTTAGGAACTGCTACAAATGTTCGGGCTACCATATATCATTGCACCAATGAAAGCAGAAGCTCAGTGTGTATATATGGAAACGTTAAAACCTAGTTGGATGGTGTTGTAACTGATGACTGCTGTGTTCCTTTTTGGAGCTCGCAACGTCTACAAGGACATATTTGATGATCGAAAATATGTTGAAACATACTTCATGAAGGTTTGCGTAGTAGCTCTGGCACAAATATGTTACGGGATCTGTCTAGGATTGCAACATTTTATTCAATTTTATTTTATTTGTCCTCTTTCTTTAGCTTGTCTCTCCATTTGGTTTTTGATTTGAATACGCAGTTCGGGATACTACCAGGATAGACTATTGAAGCTTTAATGTTTCTTCTGATTCTTGTTAGAATAATATTTTTTATTTCATCTATGTGGTCAATGTTTTTGTCCTGTTACTTGAAAATTGAAACCCAAGTTCTTATTTGTGTTTTTGTGATTTTGCATATTGTTGCTTTTTTCCTATCAGGATAATAGTGAGTTTGGTTTGAACAGAGAAACATTAATTTGTATGGCATTGCTTCTTGGGAGTGATTATACTGAGGGAGTCAGGTATGCTGCAACTACTGACTGAGTAGTTAAATTGAATATAGTAGTGGCAGATACATTGCGTGTTAGAAGTCATGCTAGTATTTTAAGAAAAATCTACAATGAACGCTTCTGAGTCAACATATAACTGCCTGAATGGGCAGGTATGCATATGCATAGGGACATTCATAACGGATGCAACACATGTACACAGGCAAGTCATTTGAAAACGTCCAACCTATGGTCCAAGGAAATAAAAACAATCTGTATTTTAACTTTTTAAAACCCTTAAAAAAAGCTATTCAGTTTACTATCATATGATTATAAGCTAGAAATTACATCAAACATCTTCATTTTTGATCCATACGTATTTTAGGATGTTTAGATCATGAACAATTTGTATCACCTGTATGGATGGTGCATTTGTATTTCTGTAGGTGCTTATAGACTCTTCTATTGCACGTCATGCATACATAACCTTCCCACACGGACACAAACGATACATACACACGCCATTTAGAAAATTGACATTCTAGCCTTTCGATCAAGGTTTTAAGAGCATGGTTTAAAATCTTGGTATTGGTATATGGGTATGGGCCAATGGTTTTTAGCATCAATATTGTTAATATCGTCCGTCAATATCGGTCATATCAGCAATATCGCCTAGATGTTGGCCGATATTATATGTTTAATATCATATCGTGTTCGTTCTGATACGATATTTCCAGTATATATCAGAATCGGCCAATATTTAAAATGATGGTTAATAGTTACATTGCTTAATATATATTGCTATCCAGTATCCACAATCCATACGCTTAAGCTTATTTTTCTTGGTATCAGGGCACGGGTCTCAAGAGGTTCTGGTTCAAATCTCAAGTTGGCAATAAAAAATATGTTTATTACCCCTATTTATTTGGCCTTTCCGTGTGAGTCATGTTTAGGTTGGAGGCTCCACATTCTGATGTAGCTTATGGATTCTTTCTGAGTGTACTTTTGTCTTTTTATTTATGAGCACATTAGATTTCAGATTATATATTAATTCGGATCCAAGAGAAAGACCTGAATGATGGACAGATTGGTTCTCTTCTTCAATGTCTTTTAAAAATATAACTAGGGGTAACTGTGTAGTAGATGAACATAAAACGGATTATTTGGATGAACGTGTAACAAATCAGATGAATACAGAGCAAGTTTACATTTATAAGATATAAAATTTCCTTACACTAGAGATGTGAATGCCATGCCTTTTATTGATTATATCTGCTTTTGCACTTTGAATATCTTTTGGTGCAGCGGAATTGGAATTGTAAATGCTAATGAAGTTGTACGTGCATTTCCTGAGGAAGATTGTTGTGCTCGGAGACAACAACCCTTAGAAGATCCAACCTGATCTCAATCACCAAGAACAATGAAAACAAACTAGAAGAACAGCCAATCGCAAAAACCAGATCTAACGAGGTTCGGCCAACTTGCCTACGTCCTCGGGGCAATTCACGGAGAGAGTTTTCTTTATGGAAGATGGATTACAATAGCTCTGGATCTCTATCAACACAAGAGAGTCCGCAGCTATATTTTTCTCAGCACTCTTTAACCCTAGAAAATTACAACCAGGGCTTAAATACATAACTTCCCGAAACAACAGATTTCGCCCAAAAACCCGACTGTCGGTCGACCGGCCGGTCGACCGACTCCCTCTTCCGGTCGACCAAGCCGGTCGACCGAAACAAACAGAGAGTTGGGTTGCTTACAGAGACTCTCTCCGGTCGACCGGTCCGGTCGACCGAAACAACCAAGACCCTCTTCGGTCGACCGGTCCGGTCGACCGAAGCAACCTGGGAGCACCTGTGCACTTCGTGCACGTCGGTCGACCGGTCCGGTCGACCGACCACTGTCTTTTCTGCTGCTGCTTCGTTTTTCCTGCCTGCTGTTCCGTCGCCTTTCGTCGTAGACTCCTTGGCAGTCTTCAACAGCACCTGGCATGACTTCACTTCCTCTACTGTACTCTCTCCTCCAACAATTCTCCACCTCGGTGAAGATTGTTAAATCTGAGCCGAACACCGACTCGAAAACGGCTGCACCAATCTGGTTGCCTACGTACCCCTTGCCCAAGGGATCAAGCCATCCGTAGTTCATCCACATGAGCTTCAGCAAGCTCAATTCACCTGAAGAATCTGGAGCAAGTCTTTGCAGTGTGCAAACTTTACTCCCGACACCACCTTTGTAAGCATATCGGCCGGATTCTCCGAAGTATGAATCTTCAATAAATTGATGTCATCTTCCTCCAGAATCTCCCGAACAAAGTGATACCTGACATCTATGTGCTTCGTCCTTGCGTGGTAGACTTGGTTCCTTGCCAAATAAATGGCACTCATACTGTCACAGTGTATCTTCAAGATCTCCTGTTCCACTCCCAAGTCATCTAGCAATCCCTGAAGCCAAATCGCCTCCTTCATGGCCTCGGTCAAGGCCATATACTCTGCCTCTGTAGTCGACAATGCGACTGTGGACTGAAGTGTGGAGCGCCAACTCACCGGTGCCTGCGAGAATGTGAATACATACCCTGTCGTCGACCGGCGTTTGTCAAGATCACCTGCATAGTCCGAATCCACGTACCCTATGCATTCTTGCTTCCCAGTGTTGTCCTTCTCAAACACGAGGCCTACATCAACAGTACCCTTGATGTACCTCAGGATCCACTTCACTGCTTCCCAATGACCCTGACCTGGATCATGCATATATCTGCTAACTATGGAAACTGCCTGTGATAGATCCGGCCTTGTACACACCATTGCATACATCAAGCTTCCCACTGCATTGGCATATGGTACATGAGTCATATGCTCACGCTCCTGAACACTCCTTGGAGACATCTTCGCTGACAACTTGAAGTGCGGCGCCATTGGTGTACTTACAGTCTTTGTATCTTTCCCGATATTAAATCTCTGCAGTACCTTCTCCAGATAGCCCTTCTGAGTCAAGCTAATCCTGCCAGCTTCCCTGTCCCTTGTGATCTCCATACCCAATACTTTCCTTGCTTCCCCCAGGTCCTTCATCTCGAACTCAGACGATAAAGTCTTCTTCAGAGAATCAATTGCAGATCTTGACCTAGAAGCAATTAGCATATCATCTACGTAAAGTAGTAGATAGACATACTCACCAGATGATAACTTGTTGTAGTACACACATGGATCATAATGGCTTCTTGTGTACTTCTTCTTCCTGATGAAGCTGTCAAATCGCTTGTACCATTGTCTTGGAGACTGCTTCAAACCGTACAGTGATTTCTTCAGCTTGCATACTAACTCCTCTTTCCCTGCAGTTTTGTAACCTGTGGGCTGAGTCATGTAGATCTCCTCCTCAAGATCGCCGTGGAGAAAGGCGGTCTTCACATCAAGTTGGTCAAGGTCCAACTCGTTCTGTGCCACCAAGGCCAATTGGATCCGAATAGACGAGTGTTTTACAACTGGGGAGAACACCTCGTTGTAGTCGATCCCTTCTCTCTGTGCGTAGCCTTTAGCCACCAGCCTTGCCTTGTAGCGCACATTGTCTTCTTGGAGTGATCCCTGCTTCTTAGCAAATACCCACTTACACCCTATGGCTTTCTTCCCCTTGGGCAACTTGGTCAGTTCCCATGTGTTGTTCTTATAAAGAGACTGCATCTCTTCATTCATGGCCCCTTTCCATAACTCCGCTTCTGAACTGATTTCAGCTTCCCTGAAAGTAGATGGAATGGCTTCTTCAACAACTGGAAGTGCATGTGCAATCACCATGTCTGTAGTGAGCCAGCCAGGTCTCCTAGTATTCCTCCTTGGTCTTCCAACTGCAGTGGAATCTGGAACTTGATCACCAGTATCCATTACCTGTTCCTGATCCTCTTCAATAACCTCAGCATCTTCTTCTGCAACTTGATCACCTCCCTGTGTCACCTCAGGAATGATCCTCACAGATACTGAGTCTTCTAGAGATGGTGGATCTGCATCACTCTCCACCTGCTGCAATAGCTCCTTGGTCTTCTTAGTCTCCACCTGCTGAGAGACTGTAGGCTTCATCATCGAGGCCTCATCAAAAGTGACATCTCTGCTGATTATGAATTTGTTGTCCTGTTGGTCCCAGATCTTGAACCCCTTGGTTCCTTTCTTGAAGCCAACAAACACACCTTTCTTCGCTCTCGGATCCAATTTGTCTTCTTTTACGTGATAGTAGGCTGGACATCCAAATATCTTGAGCACATCATAATCTCCTGCAGCTTTACCCGACCAAGCTTCAAGGGGGGTCTTACCCCCTATTGCAGATGACGGCAACCTATTGACGAGATGGCATGCATACCCCAAAGCTTCAGCCCAGAACTTCTTTGGTAATCCTGCATTTGACAATATGCACCGAACCTTCTCTAGCAAAGTTCGGTTCATTCTTTCAGCCACCCCATTCTGTTGCGGAGTTTCCCTTACTGTGAAGTGCCTCTCTATGCCCTCATCAAGACATAGCTTCTGGAAAGGGTCTGACTTGTACTCTCCTCCGTTGTCAGAACGAAGGACCTTGACTTTTCTTCCTGTACTCCTTTCCTGATTAACCTTCCACTTCACAAACAATTCTAGGACTTCATTCTTGTGTCGCATGGTGTACACCCAGCACCGCCTAGAATAATCATCGATAAACGACACAAAGTAGTGGGTTCCCCCTATTGATGCAGTCTTTGTGGGTCCCCATACATCTGTGTGCACATAATCAAGAATGCCTTCGGTGCAGTGTGAAGCTGTTTCAAACTTCACCTTTGTCTTCTTGCCTATGATGCAATGTTCACACAGATCCAGTTTGCAGGTCTCTGCACCCTTCAGTAGCCCTTTCCTCACAAGAGATTGCATAGATTTCTCCCCTGCATGTCCCAGCCTCATGTGCCATAGCCGGGTTAGATCTTCCTTCTGACTGGTCGAAGCTGCCACCTGCCCTGTCACTGTACTACCCTTCAAGTAATACAAATTATTCCTGCGGTTGGCCTTCAACACCACCATTGAGCCCTTCGTCATTTTAAGAACACCTTCTTTAATAGACACTCCGAGCCCTAATGATTCCAAAACACCTACTGAGATCAAGTTCCTCTTCAGCTGAGGGACATATCTCACTTCCTTCAGCTCCCTTACCATCCCGTCGAACATCCTGATAGGAATTGTGCCTACACCCTCCATGATGCATGGATGATCATCGCCCATGACGACCGAACATCCCTCCAGCTTCTCAAGACTAGTAAACCAATCTCGATTAGGGCATACATGATATGTAGCACCTGTGTCCAGGATCCACTCGTTTTCCCCCGAGTAACCTACAACAGGAGTAGTAACTGAAAACGAGAATACCGAAGAATCTGAATCTGAATCCTCTGCCTGTGATTTATTGCTAGCAGCCTTTGTCACTCTTGCCAGATTTGCCTCAGATTTTGATTCCTTCTTCTTCCCCTTGTACTTTGGACAGTCAACTTTCCAGTGCCCAAACTCTTTGCAATACATGCACTGGTCTTTCTTAAGATCCCTTAAGCCCGGTCTTGACTTCGATCTTCCTCTCACCTCCTTGCCTTTCCTTGATGAGCTCCTGCCTCTTACCTCCAAAGCCTCTGCTGATGAACTAGATCTCCCAGAATGTTTCTCATTCTTCCTCTTCTCATAACTCATCAGTGCTGACGATATCTCATCATAGTTTAAGGTTTGCCTTCCATTTATGAATGTCATTGTAAATATTTCATACTCCTCCGGTGGAAGAGAGTTCAGAAGAATGACTGACTTGTCTTCCTCACTTATAATGGCATCCACATTTAGCAAATCCGTAAGAAGCTTTGTAAACCTGTTGAGGTGCTCATTTACTGTGCTTCCCCTCTGCATCCTGAACAAATACAGCTTGCTCTTAAGCTGCAGCCTTGACTCCACGCTCTTTGTCAGGTACTTCTTCTCGAGGGTATTCCACATATCCTTTGCTGACTTCTCATGTTGAACAGAATATTTGATATCTTGTGACAAACATGAGCGAATCAGGCCACATGCCGACCTGTTCATTTTTGCCCACTCATCATCAGTGGTAGTATCCTTCTTCTTCTCCAAAAGGAGCGTGTCCTCGAGGTTCTGTGCATTCAATGCATCCATAACCTCACACCTCCACATCCCGAAATTGTTAGTTCCATTGAACTTAACAACTTCAATCCTGGAGTTGTTCATTGTTTTAACAGACTTAGATTCCTCTGCCATTGAGATCCTTTCCTTGACCCTCTAACTATGCGGAAGATCAAATACTTGCAGAATAGATCTATTTCTGAGATAAAAAAATGATTTTTTTTTTTACCTCTACCTTGAAACCCTAGCTTGAGTTTCTCACCAGATCTATTCCACCCCTGATTCAACGAGCCCTCCCTGCGTCCACCTGAGATCGACACACGATCTCCTTGAACACCAATGCCTCTGACCTAAGATCGACACACGATCTCCACCTGATCAGATCTGGAGCCCTTCGAATCTTCAGAATATCCCAAGCGTAACCTGAACGCTCTGATACCACTTGTTGTGCTCGGAGACAACAACCCTTAGAAGATCCAACCTGATCTCAATCACCAAGAACAATGAAAACAAACTAGAAGAACAGCCAATCGCAAAAACCAGATCTAACGAGGTTCGGCCAACTTGCCTACGTCCTCGGGGCAATTCACGGAGAGAGTTTTCTTTATGGAAGATGGATTACAATAGCTCTGGATCTCTATCAACACAAGAGAGTCCGCAGCTATATTTTTCTCAGCACTCTTTAACCCTAGAAAATTACAACCAGGGCTTAAATACATAACTTCCCGAAACAACAGATTTCGCCCAAAACCCGACTGTCGGTCGACCGGCCGGTCGACCGACTCCCTCTTCCGGTCGACCGAGCCGGTCGACCGAAACAAACAGAGAGTTGGGTTGCTTACAGAGACTCTCTCCGGTCGACCGGTCCGGTCGACCGAAACAACCAAGACCCTCTTCGGTCGACCGGTCCGGCCGACCGAAGCAACCTGGGAGCACCTGTGCACTTCGTGCACGTCGGTCGACCGGTCCGGTCGACCGACCACTGTCTTTTCTGCTGCTGCTTCGTTTTTCCTGCCTGCTGTTCCGTCGCCTTTCGTCGTAGACTCCTTGGCAGTCTTCAACAGCACCTGGCATGACTTCACTTCCTCTACTGTACTCTCTCCTCCAACAAAGATGGCCTCCAAAATTTAGAGAAAGGGTTGAATCTCCAGATCCTTCTATTTTAGGAAAACTTAATTCTCATACTCGTAGCAACACCAAGAAAAGATCAACAAAGTCAAGCAATAAAGATGGAGATGGGTTGATAGACAATCCAGACATATTTCCATCGGAAGAGAGTGTTTCAAGAGGGCATGAAGATAAACCGTCAGCTGATGACATTTTGCATATCAAAGAGGTCTTTATGAGTAAACATGTGAGCGCTACTTGTTCCTTATGTCATGTTTATTCTATTTATCATTGATCACTCTTTGTTATGTTCTGACATTTTGCCTTTTGTGCCAGAGAAATGTGTGCAAAAACTGGCATTTACCTTTGTCATTTCCTAGTGAGTCAGTTATTACTGCATACTCTTCCCCACAAATTGACAATTCAACAGAGCACTTCATGTGGGGAAAACCGGATTTGTTTCTACTACGAAAGCAGGTTACTTCAACATTTTTTGCCAGTTTTTAAGCTACATTTTTCTTTGAGTTTCTGATTAAATGTTTCAGGATTTTTATAATCTTTCAACCTTAAACATATCAATAAATTCTCAGCCTCTGTGGTTTGTTTTAAAAAAAATAGTATGTTCTGACATGGACACCATCCTTTTTCCTTTATTGTGAAGGTTATATCTTGCTTGTAAATATCAATAATAATAGGTTTCGACCAATCCCAAATTGGTTCGATATTGTCTAACATACTTTTTTCTGCTTGTAGTTGAATTCCACCACTCCTATAACCTGGAGTTTTAGATGCTTTGCTTTTTGAGTTTTAGATGGTTTAATCAATTTTATATTGTCAGATCACAGGATATCCTGTTTAAACTTAATTTCTAATTGGGAATAAAGCCTCCTAGGTATGAAAGGCTTTGTTTATGATAAATGATACAAATTTAAGTATTTTATATTATATTAAGCTGAAATTATATTTTGTCAGCACATAAAAATAGCTCCTGGTCCTGGGTGATTGGTAAATTTGCAATTTTTATTCAGTAATGTCTTCTTTGATGCCGAACAATGGAGAGCTTAAGATGGATCAATTAATGTTTGTTGGCAGTGTGAAAGTGGTAAAAGTGAGGAGGCCTAATTCCAACCTGTATGATATTAAAAGTTTGCGTGCACACACGGACATCAGTAGATTAGCTAGAAAATAAGAGAAATATGTCTGCTAGTGTGTTGTATTGCTGAGGATCCTCAGTTACCTTAGCTTGCTATTGTTGAAAGATAAACTCAAATAAAGTCCCTTGGAGTTCCCAATACAACATTAATTAAGGAGATGAGAGGTCAAATGCATTATGTAGTGTGGAATCCCAAGAGTCATTGTGAGGAAGTCTAAGAGTCTTTGTGTGTGGAATTCCAATGTGTGTGGAATCCCAAGAGTCATTGTGAGGAAGTCTAAGAGTCTTTGTGTGTGGAATTCCAATGTGTGTGGAATCTCAAGAGTCATTAGGAGTCTATAAATAGTGTTGTCATCCTTGAATGAAATGAGTGAGCAAGAGTTTGATAGAAAAGAAATTTTTGTGTTCTTGCTCCTTGCTCATCCTCCTCATATTTCTAGTTCTTATTGTGCTAACAAATTGGTATCAGAGCCAAGGTGAAGCTTGAAGTTTCTTTGGGAGGTGATTCCCATTGTGAAGCTTGAAGCTTGAAGTAAGGTGAAGCTTGAAGCTTCTTTGGGAGGTGATTCCCATTGTGAAGCTTGAAGCTTGAAGCTTCTTTGGGAGGTGATCCCATTGTGAAGCTTGAAGCTTGAAGCTTGGAGAAGACCGCCCCTACCACTTCGTACAAGTGCTGAAGGCGAAGGCGAGTACAAGTGCTAAAGGTGAAGGCGAAGACAAGTTACCGAAGGCGAAGTTAAGTGCGAAGGCGAAACTAAGTACCGAAAGCGAAGACAAGTGCTGAACGTGAAGACTGTCGGTGACAGCCATGGCAAATTCCGGGAGTACACCGCTGGGACAAAAGCCTACACCGCTGGGGCAGATGCCGCTACCACGCCTCACAAAAACGAACTATGACAATTGGAGCATTCAGATGCGGGTGTTGCTTGGTGCACAAGACGCGTGGGAAGTAGTTGAGAATGGCTACACAGAGTCGGTTACTACTGATAACATGACGCCGAATCAGTTAAAGGCGTTGAAAGAAACGCGCACGAAAGACAAGACCACTCTCTACTTCTTATTCCAAGCGGT
The DNA here is from genome assembly GCA_038442645.1 of Agave tequilana. Lineage (NCBI taxonomy): Eukaryota > Viridiplantae > Streptophyta > Magnoliopsida > Asparagales > Asparagaceae > Agave > Agave tequilana. Next base: position 143,537 of record JAVJIF010031371.1, read on the forward strand.
AGATGAGTCGGGGTTCGAGAAGATTGCTAGTGCGGCAACTTCGAAGGAGGCATGGGAGATTTTGCAAAAAGTCTTCAAAGGCGCCGACCGTGTTAAACAAGTGCGGCTTCAAACTCTACGAGGTGAATTGGAGGCCATAAAATGAAGGAGTCAGAAGGAGTATCTGACTACATTACGCGTGTACAAACGGTGGTAAATCAACTCAAACGCAATGGAGAAACCATAACCGATTCAAGGGTCGTGGAGAAGATTCTGCGGTCATTGACCGAGAATTTCAAAAATGTCGTATGCGCAATTGAGGAGTCGAAGAATCTGGAGGAGATGACCATAGATGATCTCGCCGGTTCTCTCGAGGCGCATGAGCAACGGAAGAAGAAGAAACAAGATCTGCTCGAAGAGGCCTTACAATCTAAGGCAACTATCAAGGAGGATAAGACGATGTATGCCCAGCAAAACTGGCGTGGTCGAGGACGCGACCGTGGAGGTCGTGGTCACGGTAGAGGCTGCGGACGCGGAGACAACTCGAAAGAAAAGGACCAGCCGATCCAACAAAATTGGCGTGGTCAAGGACGCGGTCGTGGTAGAGGCGGCCGGTCAAATCGTAAAAATGTCCAGTGCTACAAATGCGACAAATATGGACACTACGCAAAAGAGTGCTACTCCGACAAAAAGATAGAAGAAAATGCGAAACTAGTCACGGAAGAGTGTTGGGCACGGAAAAGAGTGTGAGGTGTAAAATTTCCTTGAATCAGATGAAAAATTACAACAGACTAATCTTCCGGTTACAAGGGAGGGAGGATGTTGAAGCTTGAATCCCCCCTTTGTTTAGTGCTGGGTTCTTCGTGTGGCGGTGGAGAGTGAATCTTTTTCTCCGTTGACCAGATGATCGTCTGGACCGTCAAGGGATCTTCTCCTTGGCAGGTAGAAGGAGTAACTCAGCCCCGTCTACCAAAACTCTAAAAGAGAAGGTAGGCGAAGAGCAACTTGTACGCAGTAAGTTGGCTTGAAGAGTCGAGCTCTCTCTCTCTCTCTGTATGTGTCGCGCCTGTTGATATCTCTCTGTTGTCCTCTTCTGCTTCTCTTCTTTTTTTTGATTGCCAAGGGTCCGACCCCTTCTTCATAGCGACGGGGCTATTTATAGAGGTCTTAGGGGGTGAACGTGCCCCCCCTAAAAGCGCTCCACAATGAGGGCCAACTTCCCCGCTACATGGGCGGTAACCAACCCACGTGCCTGCTAAAGACACGCCACGATGGGAGCTGGTTTCCCTTACGTGTGGGCAGTGATTGGTCCCTTAACCAAGGCGGTTATAACTGAGACGCGGGTGTTAGGCCAACGCGCCTTGATGCTGAGACGCGGGTGTCAGGCCGACGCGCCTTGATGCTGAGACGCGGGTGTCAGGCCGACGCGCCTTGATGCTGAGACGCGGGTGTCGAGCCAACGCGCCTTGATGCTGAGACGCGGGTGTTGAGCCAACGCGCCTTGATGCTGAGACGCGGGTGATAGTCCCTCGCGTCTAGAGCTTGAAACTTTGTTTTTCAATGGCTTGTCCTCCAGTAACTTTTGGACAGCCTACAGAACCCCCTCCAAAGTTTTCGATATTCCGCAGTTAACTGGGACGGATTTCGAAATACTTGGATTTTAGCCATATTTGCTTTCATGACTGGACTGTTAGTGCTTCGGGTTTGATCTATTCTGGAGTTGGTCTTCGTGAGTGTACTGTTGAACTCTTTGAAGCCACCGGAGTTGATCATGTTGAGTGTCTAGATACACAGTCTAAACCTCCCCGTTTGCTTTTAAGTCTGTCACGGGTGCGCTTTAAGCCAGGAGTGGTTGGTCTTCTGCTTGTGCCAGTGTACTGTTGAACTGATTCGCAGAAGCAGGGGCTGAACGCGGATTCCTTTTTGAAAAGCAAAGATGAGACTGGTTTAAAGACGCGACTTCTTAGCGAGACGCGACCTTTTGGCAATGGAAACGCGACTGATCTTCATAAGGCAGACGCGGTTCAGCTAAAGACGCGAACTTCGGAGAGACGTATCTTTTGAATATAGACGCGATTGTCTGGGCGCATTTATGGCGATGCTGACGGGGCATATCCATCGAAGAGACATGGCCGTCGGGTGCGAGTCCGTGCCACGTCATGATTGCGCTGCCAGTTGGCCTGGGGAACCGACGGGATTTCACCTTTTGGCGCGCGGATTTCCTGGCTCATTAAATGATCCGTGCCACGTGTCGAGCGACGATTCGTCAGCGGAGTCGTGGCGCATGATCTTCTCTGTGCGTTAAAGTGATTTTGTTCCACGCGTCGAACAGAGATTCGCCGCAGAATTCATCGGGCCATACGCTGCGTATCTTCGCGAATCCTTGTGCCTATAAAAGGCCACAGTTGGGAAGATTCCTCTTCTTCTCCGAACGCACTCGCTGATAAAATTAAGAAAGAGAATTTCCCCTTCTGTTCATCTGTTTAACCTCGGATTGACTTAGCAATGGCACCCAAGACCAAGCCGACTGCTTCTTCTTCAAAGGCGACCGTCGCCGAGGCCCGGAGGGGCAGCTCCTCCTCTGCGCAGGATGTTGTTCTCCAAGGTCTCCAAGGTAAAATGCCTTTTAGGCGTGAATTTCATCATTAAAGGAATTTTAACTCGTGTTTGATTCCCAGACGCAGTCTTTGGGTTGATAACCGAGGCGCGGGTTTGATGACCCGGTGCCATTAGGTCCTGCCTTTTGGGCCCTTCACTTAGAATATTTCTAATTGTGAAGGGTTTAAATGCGGACTTTGATCCTTGCGTTCTGCAACATCAGGTGCTGGTTCTTACGGTCTGGCGCCTGAGTCCAAGTACTTGAATCTTATAAGTCTTAGTTTGCAAAACGCGGATCTTGCAGGTCTGGACGCGGACTTGATAATTCCTGCGTCCAGTATCTCCTCTGCGTTTGGACGTGGATTCGCAGGTCTGGACGCGGGTTTGATAATTCCTGCGTCTAGTATCTCTTCTGCGTTTGGACGTGGATGCACAGGTCTGGACGCGGATTTGATAATTCCTGCGTCCAGTGTCTCTTCTGCGTTTGGACGTGGATGCGCAGGTCTGGACGCGGATTTGATAGTTCCTGCGTCCAGTGTCTCTTCTGCGTTTGGGTTATGAACACTTAGCATTTTTTTTCTTGCTCTTGATAAAGTATCTAACTAAGTGTCCTTTTCTTTTTGCAGCGCCACACCTTACTACTTCGCTCGCCAAGACGCGCCACTTTGGACATGTAGGTGGTGCTGACCGGGACTTGACCTTTGTGCTACAAAGGACTGTCCCTGTGACTGCTGACCAGTCGCAGGCTCGTGAGGAGAGGCTCTCGAATGTTGACATGAGGACTCTTCGGGTGCTTATGACCGATGCAGCATTCACAACGGATGCTGGCATCAAGCTGGAGAAGCCTGCCTTCTTCTTCGGAGATCGTATCCACGATGGCGGCTATCGCGTATATGACGGAACTTACAAATGGCTCCGTCAAATAAGGGGTGGAAGATTCTTTCTTCCGGGCATGGAGAGGATGTTCCCGCTGTCCTATTTCCAGCACATGTCCGTCCCTCGGAAGATGGAATAGGACCTTTCTCGATATGTCCCTGAGATTACTCTCGGTGATTTGGGCTCCCATAAAGTACACCGTTATGATAGCCATGACAGGTCGGTTATCGGCCTTTTCCCTGGGTCGCGCAAGTCTGAGGTTCCGGCTGGAGAGATATCACAACTTGGCACTACCTTCCTCAACGCATTCATGGAAGCGGAGGGTGATTATCCGGTTGGGTTCCGTGCGCCCGGGTGGGTCCATTCCACGGAGAACTATTGGTGGGGCAGGATGGTCGGCTTTGTCCTTACCGAGCTTGGGGATCTGCTAAAGCGTGTGGGACTGTACTCGGCAGTCAGGGCCGTGCAGTAGGGGATCCCTCAAAGCTCTCAGAACTTCTTCGGGGTTCTAGAGCGTTATAATTCTTTGACGGGGACGTTCTTCACTCCGGTCGGGGAGATGGGCCTCGCTCTGCACGAGCTGCATGAAGTCTCAGGATTGGCAACAGGGGACATTCCCTATGAGGAATATGTCCCGACCACTGTGGAGCTTCACCTTTTGAAGGAGGAGTATCCCCTAATATATGAGACCTACTGGGAAGTGCTATGTCACTTCCACATTTGCGGCCAGATAACCAAATGGCGGTCGCAGGGAGTCAAGCAACTGTCTTGGGCCAGTTACTTGTTCAACAATGTCAACACCAAAGACCATCTGATAACCCGATTGGCTCCCAGCTCCGATAGGGAGATTGAAGACAGGATCGACCAGGCTTCTGACAGTTTCTACACCACGGAGTCGAACGAGGACGGTTTCGACCCTGACTTGGTTTTTGAAAGCTTTCACCACCAAGCCCGGACTCCTATCTCCGATCGGGCGCTGTTGGCGGGCTTTCTGATGTTGTGGCTGAAGCGTTGTGTGGTGCCCACGCTGCCACATGAAGTTATTGTTGCTGACGTGGTGTACCCGGCGGTGCTCCTGGCTCATGGCAACCCCATAGCCCTTCTCCCGGCCGTGGCGGCTGGTATTCAGAGCGGGCTGCGGGCGCTAGCTAAGAATTTCTGCGAGCCACCGAAAACTGCAGACTCCGAGGGAAAGCTGTATGTTGACTCAGAGGGGAATCCGACGGTGAAGCGTCCCAACCCTCGGGTCGAGCTGCCTTACACGTACCTCATGGCTTGGTACGTGATGCATTGCCCTTCCTTGATGACGGCGGTGCGTTGGAGGGAGAGTTCTGTCCCTTTTGTACAGCGGTTGGAGGGTTCGAACTGGCGTGATCCTTATATATATTACGTCCGGAAGTGCCTTTCAGACCCTACGAACTACCAGCTCAATCGTTGCCTCCCCCAGATCCCAGGTGCATCTTTCGGGGATCTACTTATTGATTCCGCGGGCCCAGATGATTTCACGAGATTATCCACGGGAGCCTTCTGGTGGTTGCTCAATATTCGGCCCGGATATGTGCTTTTCCGGCAAGGGACGTCATGCACCATTGAGCCGTACATGCCGAATCGCTTCGCTCGACAGTTCGGCTATGATCAGCTCTATGTCGGGAACCCCAATGCTCGACTCGCCTTCGAAGGGAACCTATTCGAGGGTGCTCGGGCCTGGTACTACAGTGTGGCTGGAGGGACGGGAGCAACTTTCCGTCTACCTCTCGAGGGGCCCAAGTGCCATATGAGCCTCAGCTTCTGCACTTGGTACTCCCAAGCCATCCAGACACCAGACTTTTTTCCGGCGTCTTCATGCATCGAGAGCATCAATGCAAGTCTCGAGGCAAGGACAGAGTCCGGTAAACCGTCGAAACTCGTAGAACAGTATCTGAAGGCCCAGAAGGAGGTCGGGAGAAGAACGAGAAGGGAGCCACGAGCCACGGAGTCACGACCACCAAGGGCGGAGCCGCAAGCGACTAAGGCGGAGACGCGAGCAACAAGGGCAGAGCCGCAAGCAACTAAGTCTCGACAGGCGGTGAGCAAGCGTCGTCAGGGCTCTACTTCTACTGCTGGGCCTGCCCGTAAGAAGGTACGGAGAGACTTGGCGCCAGCAGTTTCTCTACCAGCGGCCATCCCTTCTGGTGTCAGGGAACTGAGGGAGGAGGATATAGCTGAAGAAGAAACTCCTCTAGTCCGTGTTCCCAGGTCGCTTAGCAGAAGCCACGGGTCTGCGGAGGAAGGGGAGCTTGTTGATCGATCCACCGCCACTGACGAGGATGAGCAGCTAGAGGTCGACATCATGAGCGGAGGAGATGTCGATATTCTGGGGATTTTAGCTCATCCCGAGCCTTCTTCTACTCATGAAAGAAGAGATGAGGCACAGCAGTCGGGGTCTCCTTGTGTCTTCATCTCCAGTCCTCGGGCAATTGATCCCAGTCCTACCACTGGGGTAATTGGAGGCAAGGCTCCGGTTGCAGAGCTTCCTCGCGTTGAGCTGTCTTCTTCCTCGTACTCAGGGGAAAGCGAGTTTGAAGACAAGGTCGACTACGGTGATGAACCCACTCTTCCTGATCCGAGCAAGTTCTCCCATATCTCGGAGGAAGAAATGTACGGGGGGGAACCGTTGACGGCGCCATCACCGTTGGCGACAGTTGCTCCCATTGCAGGTACTTTCACCCGATTTCCTCTTTGGTTTTGAAGAAGGTGTCTTAACATTCTTCTTTTACGCTGCAGGGTTGGCTGAGGATGCCGAGACTACAACCTCCTCGCATATCGAAGAGATAGTAAAAGAGGTGACCCAGCTCGAAGGAGTTGAGGCTTCGGTTGGCGAGACAACTTCGGAAGGGGCGATTGCGGAAACTAGAGAGCCCTCCGCTTTGCCGGAAAAGGAGGTACCCACTGAGGCTGGGGAAGCTCTCACTCTGCAGGATTCACCCAAGGGTTCGCTATCTCTGGACCTGTAACGCCCCGATCCCAAGGATACGGAGACGTTATGGCGACGTACATACGCGAGGTGAAAACAACCTCACGCGTACGTTAAGCCTCAGTACAGTACAATACCTCCATATAGATCTGAGGTCCAGCATGAAAGCAGTACAAGAATACCTGTAGAAAGAGGTCAGCGATCATAACAGATATGAAAACAAGGATAAATAAGATAACAGAAATAAAGCACTAAAATACCTATGAATAGTCCTGATGCGGAATCTCCCATGTGACTCCAAGGCACTCTCTGAAGCTATGGTAACTCGGATCTCCAATCTGGGCATGCAAACCCAGGGTCGTCAGAAAGCGACCTAGTGAGTGGTAAAACTGAAGGAGGCAATGCACAATAATAATAGATAATACATGCTGTTATAATAGTGATTACATATAATAAGGATATATAAACATGGAAGCAGTGCAAAGATATAAACAGGTCAACTTTTAATACCATCACTACCTAGCCGGTTATTATCAGGTCATATCTATAGTCGGGTCCAGTTTATATAATAACTAATGTTTTCTAGTGGTGACGTACTAGACATGAACATGATAGTGATGATGTGATAGAGGTGAACATGCAGATGAGCATATGTCTGCAACAATAAAATATATGCAATGCAGAACATGCATAGTATGCTACTACATACAGTGTAACATATACCAGGTAATGTAACAAAGTATACATGTGCATGAGTAGTAGGGCTGTAAAGAAGGTGTAACAGGAAACAAGAACAATAGCAATGTATACATGTCACATGATAGCAGATAAATGATCAGGAACAGTAACAAGTACAACTAAACATGTAGCAGGCAGGTCATGTCAAAGTCATGTCATTTATACAATAGTAGCGATCAGTACCACCTGCTATTTTAATTACTCTCTTCCAGTGTCCCATACCACTGGCGGTTCATACTGAAGCCCGCACCCCAGTCGAACCCATCCGGACATGGCCTACGGGTACCATTATCCAAACGAGAGAGTAACCAAATAACAAATGTTCCCGATGTCACTATCGTGTATACTATTTTATTATGTTAATTGGAAACTCATGGTCGAGGAGTTCTTATCGGGTAGGTGTATCCCGTGCATACCCGGGTTCACGGCCTTAAACAGATCCCTGGCTGCTGAGACCAGGGCCAGCCCGCTAGAGCTGTAACATGTAACATGAGTAACAGATGGTAGCCAGCACTACCCGGTCCCCTGCAGTGGGACCTCAATATGGATCCAGTACATCCACCTGATAAGATCTAGTCAACCGTCAAGTCTCCCCCATACCCAAGTTATCTTTATGATCTGATATGTGATATGTCAAGTATACAATGTAACAAGAACAATTACAGTACATGGTACGGGTAACATGATTACTGGACCTGAGCTCTGTTGATAGCATAGAACAGTATCACGAGAATCAGGAACAATATAACATGAACAAGATATCATGAACAATATACCGGGAAACGGGAACAATAGATGTGGGATTCTAGAGGTGGCCCCCGTGGCTTGGATCCACGTGGCACTTAGTTCCACACATCGCATATCAACAGCAGTCATGTCCAGTAACGGGAATATCCATATCATGTCCAGTATCGGGAATATCCATATCATGTCCAGTATCGGGAATATCCATATCAGTAACGGGAACATGTATCCAGTAATGGGATTAACAATTTCAGTAACGGGAATGTCCATATCAATAACAGGAAACAATCATATAATATGAAGACGGTAACATGGAACAATCATACATGTAATATGAACAGGGAATCATATGATAAGGATAGAGAAACCATATATGTATGTGTAACAGAGATATAGGAATATGACATGCATGATATGTAAACATGAAATGCGGTAGTCCGTGCATTGGTCTATCCATGTACCAGGGAAACATATATGTGTAGTAATACTCCGTGTAATCTATCTGTGTCATAACAGTGGTCCGTGTAGCATAGCATATCATGGCTAGTGAACTACCGTAGCCGTGTAAAGATGATACCAGTGCCTGAACTAACGGTATCTAGCATGCATGTCTAGTAACAGTGTAGTGTCACCGAGTATCGTGGATCAGTATACATGTGACGATAGTTATCTAACTGTGAGCTACTACATGAAGTAATAGTATACACTAATATGGTGACCCAGTGATCCGTGGGACAGTGGCGTAATAGTATACACTAATATGGTGACCCAGTGATCCGTGGGACAGTGGCGTAATAGTATACACTAATATGGTGACCCAGTGATCCGTGGGACAGTGGCGGTACAGGCATGATATCTGTGTCCGAGTTATCTACAACGTATGTCTTGTTACTGTGATTACCTCATCTCATTAACTAATCAATCAATCCGTATACTAAATCCAGTTTTACCGATAATCATGTTTTATTCTTAATTAGGCAACCAACCAAGATATTAATCATGATAAAATATAATTTATAAAAAGAAAACACTCACAAACTGGCTACAGGACTATAGCTCTCGTTCCACGATCGCAACGGATCCAGAATTGCCCGAATCGGAGTCTGGATGCTCCAGTTATCGCCCGAATACTTTAATGGGTCGGGTTTGATACAAATGGGCCGGGTTTGGGTTAAACCCAAACCCACAACCCATTCTGGGTTTCTTCCTCACGCAGGCTGCGGCAGCAGCAGCTGTCGCTGCTGCCGCTCGCGGCTGCTGCCGCCGCGACCGCCGCCGCCGCCGCGCGGTGGCGCGGCCACCACCCCGGTGCCGGCGCCGCTCCGGCGGTGCTCCGGCGCCGCCCCGGCCTGCCAGCCAACGGGAAGGAGAGAGATGGGGAGGAGGGCTGGTGCTTCCTCCCTCCCACTGCCGGCTCAGCGCCGGCCGATCAACGGCGCCGCCGTCGCCGGGCAACCGGTGTCTGGCCGCCGGTCAGACCGCCGGGTAAGAGAGGTTAAAGCATCACCGATTATCACAGAGAGAGGAGAAGGAGTGCGCAGCCCCTTGAGATATCGAACCCGAATCAAATCCAGAGAGAGTGAGGGAGTGTTTAGAGAGGAGAGAGAAAGAGAAGGAGAGAGAGTTGTAGAGAGAGAGAGTGAGGGGATTTTGTTAATTAGAGAGAGTTAGGGGAGAGAAAGAGAGGATTTAAAGGGGGCTACAGTAAGGCGGTTGGGTTTAAGGCGGTGGAAGAAGTTTGGAGAAGAAGGAAGAAGAAAAGAATTAGAAAAAGAAATTTTAATATTATTTTAATAGGATCCAATTTTGACTAGTTCCGAATGATGCCCAAAAATTACAGAAAATAGAAAATAATATCCTGAGACGTAATCTGAAGACAGTTCCTAGAAATTCAATCCGTTTGCCAATTAAAATCTCAGAAGCTGTCGCCGGTACCGGGCGACACCGGTTTGGCCGGATTTTCGATAAATTCAGAAAAATCCCCAAAAATACCCGAACGTAGCTCATGTGATCCTAAGACATGTGGTGAAAGCCAATTCTTAATATTCAACTCCGTTTGTGAGATAAAAATCGGAAGGCCGGTAATCGGTATCGGTCGACACCGACTACGGAGATTTTCCAAAATAATCCAGAAAAATTCCAGAAAATCCTGAAAAATCTCAAATATTAGAAAATGATTTTTGAAACTGAAATCAGGTCAATCGGAATACTACAGAGGTCAAATCAAATTTGTACGTCGTATCGCGTACAGATACGGTGATACGTACACCGGGGAGCAGGGTGTTACAGGACCTCCCAGGTGGTAAGGAAGTTCTGATATTTTGAATGTTTCGCTTTTCACCTTTGTGGCTAATGTTGTGGTCATTTGCAGAGAGAACTAAGGGGGCTCAGGTGGAGAGTCCAATGATTGATATCCCTCCAGAAGGCCACACGGCTCAGGTCTCGGCTGAAGTTTCTGAGGAGGAGGTTCCTGCAAAGATAGCACCTCTGGAAACGCCCGAGGCTACTTCTGCTCTAGCCGTATCGGTGGTCAGCACAACTCTTGTGCGAGAAGATCCGCCTTATCCCGTGACAGAAAAGGGGGCGGGAAGCTTCCCAGGTGGTGATGATATGGGGGAACTGGCACGCCGGATGGTGCAACAATTCTTTGCTTCGATGGGATCATGTATTGATCTCATCTTACGTGAAAGCAGCTCCTTCAATTTTGCCCGGACGCTTCTCAGAAATCTGGCCGAGAACGTCGAATTAACCGGAGGCCCCTCACTTGCCCAGGCGTGTCTGCGGGTGGTGGAGCAACTGGGAGACGACCTGCACGAGCTAAAGTCTTTGGAAAATGCCAGCTCTTCTAGTGAGGCCCAGGCCACCCTAACCCGGCTCTTAGCTGCTCAAGAACAAGAGCGACAGGAGGCAGAGGCACAAATAGATGCAGAGATCCGCAGCCTCGAATATTCCCAGGCTGAATGTCAGAAACTAAATGACGATTCAAGGGAATCCGAGATTGTCATGCAGAGCACGGAGCATGTCATCCTCAGTGCTCGGGACACCATTGCCAAGGCTCAGGACACCATTGCCAAGGCAGAAGCTGTGCTTGCGATCAATGAGAAGAAGCTTGTTACCATCAAAGAGGAGCTTGCGGAGCAACAGGCGGCTAAGGCACGAGCTGAAGAGAGTCTGTCTCTACATTCTTCCAGGGTGGAATCTCTGTGAGCGCAGCTGGCTGCAAAACCCTTCCTATCTGAAGAGGAGCTGCGGGTCCAAGCCATGATGGAGGCTGAGAAGGCACATCAGATCAAGATGCATCATCTCAGGGAGCAAATCTGTTCCTTGGCGAACCAGGACATTTAGCCTTCTTTTCTTTTCTTTTTTTTTTGTAAAGAAAAGGACACTCTATTTATCAGAGTGTTTGTATCCACTTTTGATATAAAAAGAACATTTTTTGTTCCATCTTCTTTGCTTAACTGTGGATGAATCCAACTTCTTGATCACTGGCTGTGAATACTGAACTTAGGTAAGACTAAGTTCTTTCAATGAAACGCAGCATCGACTCGCGGCCTCTGTTCACAGGGAGACGCGGGTACCAGTTCAGAAGGACTTGGGCAGAGCCAAGTTCTTTTGATGAAACGCAGCGTCAATCCATAGGGAGACGCGGCCATGAGTTCAGAAGGACTTGGGCAGAACCAAGTTTTTTTTTTTTTGATGAGACGCAGCGTCAATCCATAAGGAGACGCGGCCATGAGTTCAGAAGAGCTTGGGCAGAACCAAGTTCTTTTGATGAAACGCAGCATCAATCCATAGGGAGACGCGGCCATGAGTTCAGAAGACGCGGCATCCGTCTGTAGGGAGAGACGCGAATCTGCTTCGCTAGGAAAGACGCGGATCAAGCAGACGCGAGGGACGCAGCCTTGTGCATTTTCCATTAATCCCAAAATGGACTAAGTGTTCTCCTTTAAAAAGGACCCCGTTTGCTGAGGGGACGCGACTTTGCATCACGCGGACATTCCTCTAGGACGCGGGTGATCGTCATCCAATCTGGGGAGGGGACGCGAATTTTGGATACGGTTCTTCAGTCTGCGTCTTGGTGTAACCTCCCAGGCGTTACATACAGCCTGTCATAAAGATTTGATGTGATCTTCAAATCTCTATTGATGATTGGGAATGCAGATTTTCCGCTGTTTCCCGAAGCGGTTATCCACGCGTCGGCTTCTTATTGGTCTTGAGCGTTAATTCCCTTTAATGAGAAACCGATGCGGGTGGTTGGAGATTGGTGCCTGCGACGGTTTTCGAAGCGGCGTTACACGCGTCAGTCCCTTATTGGACCTTGACAATCGTGCGGTCATTAAGGCCGGCGGTTCAGATTAGGAGATCATTAATTGCAGTTATCGGGGGCTGCCTATAAATAGGGCGCACCCTCTCCCTTCAACCCAATCTTTGGACTGTTTTCTTTTTGAGAGCGAGCGCTCTGAGAACCTTCATCCTCTTCAGAGTATTGTCTCCATGGATGAGGATGGCTCTGTGGATGAAGATGACCCAGGGCTTGTATGCTCCTGTTTGGTCTCTTCGGGGCAGAGTGTCTCTCTGATCATCTTGCACGTCCGTGTCTGGACGCAGAGAGCCCGACTCTTGGTAGAAGCCTCTGTTGGTACGCCGTCCCGATTAGCCATGATATTTTAATCTACCACGGCCTGTACCTTGGCATCATCATTATCTGGACCCCCTCACGAAGTCTGTGTTGGTGCATTCCTTCTGGAATTTGCGCCACAGACTTGAACTTCTCTGGACGCGAGTGCAGGGGTCTTTGGCACTTGGCGCTGGCTTTGTTTACAAAGCTTGCGTTTCAAAGCCACTGTCTTGGGGCGTTTTATAGCCACTGCCTTGGACGAATTCCAAAAAGGTTTCAGACCCGAGCCTTGCAACTCTTGTTCACTCAACAAGGAGATGGCAATTTTCGGCGTCTGTGCCTTTTCGGCGTCTGTGCTTTCGACTTGGGCGCAGAATGAGACCGTGTTTTGATTCGCGTTTGTCTCTGCTGACGCAGCAGTTTGGCTCACTGCGTGGGTCATTCCCGCGTCTGCTTGGCTGACTGCGTGGATCATTTCCGCGTCTGCAGTCTGCATTTGCGACTTAGTTTTTCTCTGTTGAAACATACTAAGTTGCAGATTGTTCTGATTCCTTTGTTTCATTTCTTGCAGGTAGACTTGCTGGTTTGCTGGGCCCCTGGAAGGATGCTTTGGCCGGCGAACTTGTTCGATGTTCACCTATAAGAGAGTATATTATGGTCCTCGTCACCTATAAGAGAGTATATTACGTCTCTGACGAGGACCCAACCCTCGCCAAGGTCTCTTCAGATCTGCTTCGCCATTCATGCCTGCTGGCAAGAGATGGTCAGGCTATGCATGACGGCGATGAGGGTTCCGACGGTTGTGGTGGCGGACAAGATCCTCTTCCTCTCCCACTCCAGAAGTCACATCAAGGACAGTCCATGTCCGTTGGATGGCCTGCTAGGGAAAGAGACGCTCTTGAACGAAGGGTTGCAGGACTTTCTGTTGCCACCAGACCTCAAGAACACCATTGCCCTTAGCTTAGTCAGCTAGGGCGCTTTTGATGCTTACATCATGCATCGTGGTGTAACCAGCTTCTATTGTAGCCACAAAACATCGCGCACTTAGAATCAGACGCGGCTTATAAGGAGTGAGTGCAACCTCTAAGAGAGAGAGAGGGACTTCTTTGTACTCCTTAATTGTAACACTCAATCTTATTGTATAAGAGAGCGTTTTTTACTGTAACACTCCATCTTATTGTATAAGAGAGCGTTTTGTATCACTTTCATATGTTTGGAAATAAATAAAAGTGACACCTTTCTTTTTGCCTCTTTCATCGTCTTGAACTTTTTTGTCTTAGACTCGTAGAAGCAAAGAATCTTTGACTTTGTTAAAATTATGATGGTAACTTTAATAAGTCAAATTTTGTAAGAAAAGATCCTATTTCAGGAACTCTCACAATACTGTCAGAGGTATGATGTTAACTTGACAGGGATGAAATGACTTTTTGGTGGACCTGCCACTTTGTAATAGAAAGTGACAAGTAGAATTTGGTACCCCCAGGGAGGGTGAACTCTGATCAGAGGTTTAGAATTAACTTAATCGAGTTTAGCTGGGGATTTTGATGAAAACACTGTTAATTGGTGTAATATTAACCTAACAATGTTTTTAGGTGGACCTGTTATTCTATTGAAGAGAATAACAAGTGAGATTAGACTCGTAGAGAGTCTAGGAAGGTTTGTTACCATCAGAGGTGTGATATTAACTTGACGGGTTGAAAGTGGTCTTGTCGGAAGTGTAATGTTAACTTGACAAGGATGCGAGTCAGAGGTGTGATATTACCTTAACTCAGAAGTATTTCAGTTTTGTTTAGGAAAAACTGAGAATGTCACTGCCATAGGTGTGATGTTTAACTTAACAGTGAGGTAATGCTAGAGGTGTAATGTTGAACTTAGCATTGGTCATCTCGACTTGGACAAGGAAGTCGAGGAAAGGTCATGGCCATAGGTGTATTGTTGAACTTAGCGATGACTCAGATGCTAGAGGTGTAGTGTTAACTTGGCATCATTCATTTCAGCTTCGATGTGGAAGACTGAAGAAAAGTGACTGTCAGAGGTGTAATATTAAACCTGGCAGAAACTTGAAGTACTGCTTAGAGGTATAATGTTAACTTAAACAGTAGTTTTGTCAGAGGTGTGATATTAACTTGACAAGAATTGGCTTGAGCCGAAAACAGTTTGAGGACCTGTCATTCTATGGATGAGACATGACAAGTGAAAATTTAAAGTGCCAGAGGTGTAGTGTTAACTTGGCAAAATGTAGAGTTGACAAGCAAGATTTGTACTCTACAAGGGGTATCTCATTACCAGAGGTATGGTGTTAACTTGGTAACGATTGTTTGTTTGTGGTCCTACCATTCCGTGGATGAGAATTGGTAAGGGATTTTGGAGGAAAGAGTGGAATCAAGTCCACTTAGGATTTTTAGCAAACCCCCAGCTATCAACGGATTTGAGGTGCCTTTACCAACTACCGTTTGAGTTGGGCTAGCCATGCTATTCCCCTCAGCATGATGAGTTGTCGAAGACTTATGTTGGACTTAAAAGCCAACATTTTCTTCTATCCTTAGCCATCGGGGGCGTCGGATCAAATGGGAACGTGCCCTTAGGATTTTTAGCAAATCTTCAGCTGTCAACGGGTTTGAGGTGCCTTTACCAACTACCGTTTGAGTTGGGCTAGCCATGCTATTCCCCTCAGCATGATGAGTTGTCGAAGACTTATGTTGGACTTAAAAGCCAACATTTTCTTCTGTCCTTAGCCGTCGGGGGCGTCGGATATTGATGAAGAAGCTCTTCTTGTTTTGATCAGAGGTGTATTTTTAACTTGATCAACGGGAGAATACCATTTAAGGATAGTACTTCTTCAGGAACCTGCCATTGATTGGCATCATAAGTGTATCGCCATTCGAGGTTATGAGGCGATATGATCCATTCGAGTAGACTGACTCTACCACAAATGGTCCTTCCCATTTGGGTTGGAATTTTCTTTTTGTCTTGTGCATCATTACCATGGGTCTTCTGACGGCTAAGACAAGATCGCCTTTCTTGAAAGCTCGTACTTTAACTTTCTTGTTGAAGGCTCTGGTGATTCGAGCTTGGTAGAGCTCGATTTGCTGTTGGGCTTGCAGACGCTTGTCGTCTAAGGCCTCCAGTTCCTGGAGTCGCTGTCGATGCTTCTCCTCGGTTGTCATCTCCGCTGTCAAGGCGACGCGTAGAGATGGAATTTGAATTTTCAGGGGAAGCACGGCTTCACATCCGTATACCAAGGAAAACGGCGTGGCCTTTGTCGGGGTTCGCACTGTTGTGCGATAGGCCCATAAGCATTCGCCTAGTTTGTCGTCCCAGTCGCGTTGACTCTTCGAGACGAACTTTTTGAGAAGCTTGCCAATGGTCTTGTTGAAAGCTTCTGCGAGGCCATTAGCGGCAGGATAGTATGCCGTTGAGGACACACTCTGGATTCTGAACTTAGCGCAGAATCTCTGGAATGCCTGGCTGATGAACTGGGGTCCATTGTCATGGACAATCCGCCGAGGTACACTGAAACGGTAAATAACGTGATGTTTTACGAACTTGATCACGTTAGACGACTTCACCTCCTTCAAAGGAATGGCTTCGGCCCATTTGAAAAAGTAATCGGTTATTGCTAGAATGAACCGATGTCCCTTCGATGATGGTGGGCTGATAGGACCAACCACATCCATCCCCCACATTTCAAATGGCCATGTAGAGGTCGTAGGGTGGAGGTACCCTGGTGCTTGATGGATAAAATCTCCATGTATTTGGCAAGCGTGACATCTTTTGGCATAGGCGACGGCGTCGGCAACCATCTTGGGCCAATAGTAACCCAACCTTTGGAGTCGATGTGCCAGTTTGGGCCAGGTTGATGGGCTCCGCACGTACCATCGTGGGCCTCTTTCAATACCTCCTGGGCCTCTTTTGGTGAGAGGCACCGGAGTAAGATCCCGTCATGCGACCGACGATATAACGTTCGTGTAATCGCATTATAGTAAAACTTAGGGGCTTTCCTTCGAATGGCAGCCGCCTCTTTGGCGTCCTCAGGCAGGATGCCCTACAAGACATAGTCGATGTAGGGGAATCGCCAGTCTTTAAGCTCTGGACCGGCCGACAATTCCAGCACTTTTTTGCCTTGACAATCTCCCTTTGACTCCTGATAGTCCTCGAGAGTGTTTTTCGGGCAATGCAAGTCGTGGCTGTAGACGAATATTTTCTCCATTGCTCCAGCTGGAAGAGCTAGGGAGGCTGCAAGGGATGCGAGTGCATCGGCGTGCGCATTTTGCCCGCGCGGTACATGGTCGATGTAGAAGTTAGCAAACCCTTCGGCCATGCGAATAGTTGCGTTGTAATAGGGTACTAAGTCTTCATGTCTGACTTCGTACTCCCCGCGAATTTGGCTGACGATGAGTTTAGAGTCACCGTATGCCTCGAGATTTTTAACGCCAATCTCATCGGCGAGCTGCATCCCGATCAATAGAGCATTGTACTCCGCCACATTGTTGGAACAAGGCTCCGTTAGCGAGACAGCTCGGGGGATCACATAATTTTGTGGGGAGACAAGTACTACTCCTACCCCCGCCACTACGTGTCCCTTGGGGCTTGTCCTTGATGCACCGTCGAAGAAAAGTTGCCACACTTGACTTTCGAACGATGTCTGAGTCAGGTAGACTTCGGCCACTTCGTCTGGGAGATCCTCGTAGACTTTGGCTGCCATCGGCTCTAGGTGTTCAGCTAGGAAGTCTGCCACCGCTTGTCCCTTAATGGCTTTCTGCGGCAGAAAGTGCATATCATACTGGGATAGCAACATGGCCCATTTTGCCAGCCGGCCATTTAGTGAAGAAGGCTTTGTCATAAGTAACCTCAGGGGGTTGACTTTTGATATGACATTTATAGTCTGGCCTACCAGATAGTGTCGCATTTTCTGAATGGCGAACACTAGTGCCAAACATTCCTTCTCGATCGGGTTGTACCGATGTTCGGCTCCGATCATTGTTCTACTCAGATAGTAGATTGCCTGTTCTCGTCCTTCTTCATCATTCTGAGCTAGTAGAGCTCCCAAAAAATGGTCCATTGCCCGGACGTACACCAGGAAAGGCTTTCCGGACACCGGGGCTGCAAGGACTGGTGGTTGGGTGAGGTATTGTTTGATTTCCTCAAACGCTTGTTGGCAGGCATCGTCCTAAATGAACGAGACACCCTTCTTCATCAACTTAGCGAAGGGCTGGCATCTTCCGGAGAGGTTTGAGATGAACCTGCGGATGTACGCCAATGACCCTGTAAACCTCTGAGTTCCTTGAGGTTTCTCGGGGGTTGCATCTCTTGGATAGCGCGGACTTTCTCCGGATCCAAATGGATTTCTGTGGAAGTCACAACAAATCCTAGGAATTTGCCACTGGCTACCCCCAGGACGGACTTGGTGGGGTTCATCTTCAATTGATGAGCCCGCATGATGTCGAAGACCACCTTCAGATCAGCTATGTGATCTCCTTTAATGCGACTTTTCACCGCAATGTCATCGACATAACATTCCACCGTTTTGCGCATTTGCTGATGGAAAATGGCATTCATGGCCCTTTGGTAGGTTGTCCCCGCATTCTTCAGTCCAAAAGGCATGACAGTATAGCAATATACCCCTAGAGGAGTCCTGAAGGAGGTATGCTTTTCATCATCAGGATACATTTTGATTTGATTGTATCCTGAGAATCCGTCCATGAAGGACATTCGTTCGAATCCACAAGTATTGTCAATCATAACATCTGTGATTGGCAATGGGAATTCGTCTTTGGGGCAGGCCTCGTTTAGATCGCGGAAGTCGATGCAGATCCTGATCTTCCCGTTCTTCTTGGAAATGGGGACGATGTTGGCTACCCAGTCGGGATGTTGTTCTTCCCTGATGAAGCCAGAATCAATGAGTTTTCTGACTTCTGATTGAATTGCCTCCATTATTTCTGGGCGAAACCGTCGCTGTTGTTGTTTGACAGGCTTTACGTCCGAATTTATGTTGAGGCGGTGCATGGCCACTTGAGGATCAAGTCCTGGCATGTCCTCATAATTCCAGGCGAAGACGTCTATATACTCTTGTACAAGAGATATTAGATCCTTCTTCTCTGAAGGTGACAGGCCGTCACTTATGAAGATGGGCTTAGGGTTAGCCTCATCTCCTAGGTTGATCTGAACAACCTTGTCTTCTGTGGGTGGCTCACGCTGTTCAAAGCGGGTATCCCAAAGAGCATTTAAATGTTTGATCCAAGGATCTGTATCAGATTGGATCATTTCTTCATTTCCATCTTCCAGGTGGCTTGTCGAAACCATGTTCACTGAAAGTTCCTTGAAGATGTTGCCGACACTGACATCTGACTCCCAAGATGATGTGTCTGAAGAGTGATCGTTGCTTGACGATTCTTGAGAATCGGAGGCTGATGGGACCGGAGTTGATACATAGCCCAACCCCCGGCGCGTCCGATGATAATAATCGGGGGCCTTCCCTTTTGGCACAAAGGATCGAAGTAGCGTTCTCCTTCCTCTGCCGAAGTTCAACCCGGGTCTGTTGGTTAGATCATACCCCATACACTTCATCATTTTGAGCGCTTTTGGTTCATAATGACTGAGCTGAGGGGATTCCTCCTCACTTTCCGATTCTTCGCGGGGTGTTGGTTCAGTCGTCATTCGCCCAAAAAGGATTGGTTTTTGGCCTTTTCGTCTTGTCGGAACCATGAATATAGATTCCTGCGCATCACCATTATCCTGGTATGTCCCGAAAGATGATTTTACTGGTACATGCAATGATGTCAAAGCATCCATTGCCGACCAGATGTCATCGTCTACGTCGGTACTAGTATCCGACGGTATTGAATCGGATGCACACGCAGAAAAATACTCAAAGTCTAAATTCTCATTAATATACCAACCGCCTGCATCGTCGGTGGTATTATCAACATCGAGCTTATTAGTGCTCTTTACAAGTGGTTCCAACTTCCACAGGCACTCTTCTTGCTCGGGCTCAGTGTCAGCCTCATTACCAGAGTCTGGCACCTCCAGTTGCGGAGTTTCATCCACCGGATCCTGATATAGGAAGGAGTCCGTGAAATAATTTTCGACCCCCTTAAACGGATACCTTTCGGCAACCAACGTTTGCACCTTCCCACTCGCGTCAATGTATTTCATGACTTAGTGAAGAGTGGAGGGAACGATGGAGTTGCGGTGGATCCACAGTCGTCCCAGCAGCAGATTGTAGGAAGTGTCGGCATCGATGACGTAGCACGTCACCTCCGACTTGAGGCTCCCAATCTGGCACTTGAGCTTGATCTTCCCCATCGGACGGGTGCCGTTGGCATTGAACCCGTAGATGGTCATCTGTGTAGGGCTCAGACGGTGGGTAGGGATGCCGAGGTGTTGCATGACTCGGCGGGGCATGATGCTCAATGCGGACCCTGGATCTACCTGAATGCGGTTCACCTCAGATGATCCGATATAACCTGTGAAGTACAGGGGTCGATCATGCTTCCCTTTAACCTGCATATCATCTGCCGTGAAGGTAATGCAGGGAGCATTCTGGGAGGTGTGGAGGCAATTCTCTACATCTTCCTTTTTTGGCACCTGGGTCATAAAGACCTCAGTATTTGCCAGAGCTTCTTGTAGAGCCTCCCTGGTCGACTTTGATAGTCTTAGAAGCTCATACAGGGTGATCCGCGCCGGGATGTTGGCCAATTGAGCCAAGACATCAAAGCGGTAAGGCGTTGTGGATCCTTCCGCTATACCCTTTTGAAGAGCTCGAGAGAATCGAGTCTCTTTGTGTTTCTCCACTGGTGGCTTCGTGGAGGGCCTAGTTGGCTCTGCAGCCGGTTGTGGAGGGTTTGCCGCCACTTCGCCGTACTGCTTCAAGTAGGGCTGTCCTGAACGAGTCCCCGTCATTGGTTGGTTGGGCTCTGCGGCCAAGACTATTGTTTCCTCTTCTGAATCAGTCAGTGAGGGAACATCATCCTCTGCTTCTCGGGAGGAAGCACATACCACATGGCAGGACGAAGCTTTTGCCTTGCCTTTAGACTTCCTGTTGGTTACAGTAGTCCACTGCTGGCTGTCCACTAGGTCAGGGTGGACCCACATGATTTCCCCTTGAGGCGTAGGGACGGGTACCAAGCCCTTCTCCTGCTGTTGGTGAGGGTCTGTGTTGACCACTCTTAGTTCTCCTCTTGGGATTGGGACCACCCCTGCAGGTGCTGGAGGTTGTTTTACAAACTGGAGAACCGACGTCATGTTGGCTGTCACCTCCATCTGTTCTGGTCGGAGTTTCAACACCTCCGCGTCTGTAATGTCCCTAATCTAATAATACTGTATTTTTATTTTTCTACAAGTATTTATTTTATTTTACTAGTTATTTTAGTACTATTTGCTAACTTGATTTATTATCATTATTAGTATTAGTATTATGTATGACTTGTAGACTCTTATTGCTTATATTTAATTATTTTAAATTATTATTAATGGGTATTATTATTATTTTCATTCCAAGCCTAATAAGCTCAAGCCCATTATCCTTTTCATTTCATTTTATTTTCTTTTTATCTAAGCCCACATGAGCTAAGCCCACATGTCCAATATCTATTTTCATATTTCTCCATATTTCTTATTTCTTTTAATTAAAGCCCAAAACCCATTATCATGAGACCCTTACCCATTAACCCTAAATCCAATCTTAATCCTAATTCAAATCTATAATTTCAAATCTAAATCAAAACTTTGAGATTTTTCTACAACTTTTCATTCCTATATAGATTTCTAATCTAGCCAAATTAGAGTCCAGGTTCAAAACTTTGAGATTTTTCTACAACTTTCCATTCCTATATAGATTTCTAATCTAGCCAAATTAGAGTCCAGGTTCAAAACTTTGAGATTCTTCTACAACTTTCCATTCTTATCTAAATTGCTAATCTAGCCTAATTAGAGTCCAGGTTCAAGAAAAATCTCTTTGAGATTTTTAGCAACCTTCAATTCTTATCCAATCTTACTAAATTAAGCCATTTAAATTTAATTAGAATTCTTATTTCTAAAATATCTTATATTCTATATAAACACCAAACCCCTTTTTCTCTTCTTCCTCAAGAGAAACCCAAATCCAACTCTCCCCACTCTCATCTTTCTTTACTCCTCCAAACTCTTTTTCTCTTCTACCTCCAAAAGAAAATCCTGGCCGCAACTCCCCTCTTCTCCGGCAAAACCCCCCACCTGGTGGACCTCCTCTCCCTTGCGGCAGTCCCCCATGGCCTGCAAACCACCCCGGAGCACCCGGATCTTCCCTTGGCTGGCTTCACAACAGCACCAGAACCCCAGCAGCCTGAGCTTCTCCTTCAGCCATGTCCAGCACTTTTCCTGCGGATCCCATTGCAGCCCTTCCTCTACATGGCCGTCGGCGACATTCAGCACACCAGGCCCTGTTCTCCCTCCTGCAGATCTGGACAGCAGCCCTGGACCTCTTCCTTGCCGCACAGCCCCCTCCCTTCCTGATGGCGCAGCAGACCAGCCCCCAGGCCAACCAGTAGTAGCAACAGCAGGTGGCAGCAGTTCAGCCGGCCTCCGACAGTCCCTTGGCAGTGCGGCGGCAGCCCGGAGCCCTGTCCCCTCGTTCCCAGACTCCACAGCAACATATGCAGCAGCCACAACAGCGAGGAGACGGGCAGCAGATCAGTACACGGCCCAGGAAGAAGAGCAGCGCGCCAACAGACCCAGATTCAGCGCATAGGCGGCGAGCGAGTAGGTCGTTCTCCCGATCCACGCCAGGCCGTCGTCGGAGACCAGCACGGTGACCTTCTCCAGTGTCTTGGCCACCCCCCCATGCAGTCCATTGGCGAGGAACGACACCACAGCGACCGCGGCAGCGACTCGCCCGGTAACGTGCAGATTCCCCAAGGTGAGTGTATTCTCCTCCTCCTTGATTTCCTCGTATTTATGTACATCGATTTAATTATATTTTCATGTGTACATGTACATAGATTATAGTAGTGATTGTGTATGTTGATATGTGTGCAAGAGAGGTTGTACTTACATGTTTTATTGTGTGGAAGAATAGACTTTTGTATATCTCTGATTTGTGTTCTGGCAGAGGTATTAGTTGACTAATACCTGATATTAGTCGACTAACACCTCTGTTAGTCGACTACACCCAGACCCCTAGTCGACTAGTACAGCTTCCAGGTTATATTGATTCTCTGTTTTATCTCTGTTAGTCGACTTGACATTATTAGTAGTCGACTAACAGTATGTATAGTCGACTTATACATAGCCCCTAGTCGACTAATAGATTGACCTGGGACTGTGTAACTTACTGTTTCTCTGCCAGTCGACTTGGCCTTCTTCCCTGGTCGACCAATCCCCCTGTTAGTCGACTTGGACCACCCTATTAGTCGACTAAGCATTCTTCTAGTCGACTTGTATATAGTCCCTAGTCGACTACTGTTAGTCTGTCAGCTAGGTATAGTTTGTTTGTAGATTGTGGACTTCACCCATGAGTTGTGTAATGAATATAGATGGTGTATATGATATCGAGGGATATATTATGGATGGATATATGATGGAATTACTTGACTCATCATGTTAGAACTTAGATGCATGTTTATGATATGTTGTGATACTGAGTGTTGGGATATTGTGGATCTTAATATGAGGAGGAATTGTGAATACTTATGAATCGGAGTTGTATGTTTGAGTGAGAGGATTAGTACTAGATATTGTTGAGGTATGTTGGAACAATAATTATTATATCTGATTGCTAGATGTATAATGGAACTAGACGATTACGGAACTATTGAGATTATGAGTTGGCTGTAATGACTTCAGATTGATCTGGATTTATGTTATTTGCATTGAATGATGTCCAGTAATTAGACCTAACTTTATTAGTGGAGTATTTGAGGACATATCAGACATGACTGAATTAGTTGAGTGTGACTTAGATTGATCTTGAGTTAGAGGTTATCCAGAATCTATTTTCCTTATATTGGAACCTGACCTGTATTGAGATGAGATTGACGTTGTTGGCATTTGGGATTTGTTTAGATGATATATTGATGATGTTGAGTACCAAGAGTAGATAATCTAGTCCATAAGTTATTTGAGGATGATTCCCGTACTTTGATACGATTCAGTATGTGTTGACTTGTTATTCATTTATTGGTAATGACTTAAGTGATGATTCATTCTGATATTGATGTGGACTTGTTATGATGTTAGAAACTAGATTAATTCAGTTGGCAGAGATTGAGTTATTGTGATAGTGACCTAGTATTCAGATTACTGGAAGTTACGGAAAATAATTGGTTGACGGTAACACCTTATACAGTTTATTGTTCATCGTATACACGGTTACTGTTACTGATATTGTTCACCGTGTATACGATTACTGATTGATTATTACTGTACTGATATTGTTACCGTCCCGTAGCATCCCAGTAATTGGAATGGCATAAGATATTGATTGTCACTAATGGCATTACCTCACTGACTGTGCACTAGACACCTTTTACTAGACCTTGACATATGACTGTATCACTGTTACTTGACATCTAATACTCCTGTACCCCCCTGTATCCATGTCCCATGCACTGTTGACCTGTTAATAGCACAGTCAAAACGGCGTCCGGCGGTTTGCCGCCTGGTGTCGGGATTGACGAGGATGTATCCCACAATCGTGCTAGCGTCCGGCGGATCTTGAAAGGAACTAAGTGCCACGTGGAGCAAAGTGTCACACCATACACATGGTGGGGGCCACCTCTTGAATCCACGGGGGCCACCTCTAGAATCCTGTTTCCCTCAGAGCAAAGTGCCACACGGAGCAAAGTGCCACACCATACACATGGTGGGGGCCACCTCTTGAATCTGTGGGGGCCACCTCTTGAATCTGTAGGGCTATCTATTGTACGTGACGCCTGGTGTTAGCGTGATATTGCATTCTCAGTGCCTATTAGCATCCACACGCACTTGTATGATGATAACCCCTAGGATGCATGTTATTTGGTTCTCTTTCCCTATTCGAACAATGATACCCGCATATCGGAGTTCGGATGAGTTCTACTGGATGTGCGGGCTCCAGGGTGAACTGTCGGATGTTGTGGGACGCCGGTGGGAAAGTGATAAAGATAACGTAGAACATTACTGATTGTTATTGAATGATTTGAATGAACACATTGTGTTATACCCTGAATGGTTACCCTGCCTTATGACACATGACTGTATACATGATTGTAACCAGGACCACATGATTATAACCATGACCAGATTTAGATACAACCTAGTGACATGTGATAGATTACACGCCTTGACATTGATTGCATATTTGCAGTTGTGCCAGTTATATTCTACCTTTATTCATGTTATTATCATGTGTATTACTGTTCAGCTATTTATCTTGTTATTTAGCCTTTTCTATTTACTGTTGCTCTTACTACTATTTATGCACATTGTTTCTTCTGCACGAGTTCTTTCCCCTTTACACACACACTCATTATGGTCGCGTTCTGACGACCCTGGATTTGCACGTCCAGATATTGGACGATTGTTTCTAATGTGCAGGTATTCGATGAGACGGTACACCTTGCGAGGAGCTTGGGTCCTCTCCCTTTGATTCTGGTATACTTGCATTTTATTCTTGTTATTATTCTTTGTTCCTATATATCACCTTTGACTTCTGTTCAACTGCCATTTTCTTCCTGTTGTTCATTGCTATCATGTGTAGTCTTATATGTATTATTGCAGTGGTCCTTGATTATTATAGTTCTGATTATAGCTTGTTCAGGTTACAATTTAGGCTTAGCGCGTATACGTGGGGTATTTTCCTAGCGTATATGCGTCGCCATAACGTCTCCGTATCCTTAGGATCGGGGCGTTACAGAGTGGTATCAGAGCCTAGGTTCGACATAAAAGAGAACCTAGTTCCTACCTGTAACCTGAGACAGTTATGTTGACACTGCAATATACATATACTATTCACGTGATAATATTGACTCCATTTGGAAATTGATCGTCCTCCCTTTGGAATTCCGTTCTTGATCTTTTGATATTCATGATTCCAACACTTCAATTAGAGTGATTTGGATGTCTATCTTGATTTCATCCTTCCTTCCTATTCATTCCTCCTGATTCTATCGCTTGAGATTGATTACTCCATGTTGAAGTTGGTAGCAGAGATCAGAGCGCGCAGCGGAATCGTGGTGTCCCAACGAGGTGACGTGGAAGCTTATTTGTATTTCCTCTTGATTGTTGATTCTTTTATCATTCCCAGTTTGAAGCTTGTTTGTTTCTTCGTTACCTTGATTCTTTTACCATCCCCCGCTTTATTGAAATTTCGAGGACGAAATTTTTATTAAGGTGGGTAGAATGTAATGTCCCTAATCTAATAATACTGTATTTTTATTTTTCTACAAGTATTTATTTTATTTTACTAGTTATTTTAGTACTATTTGCTAACTTGATTTATTATCATTATTAGTATTAGTATTATGTATGACTTGTAGACTCTTATTGCTTATATTTAATTATTTTAAATTATTATTAATGGGTATTATTATTATTTTCATTCCAAGCCTAATAAGCTCAAGCCCATTATCCTTTTCATTTCATTTTATTTTCTTTTTATTCTAAGCCCACATGAGCTAAGCCCACATGTCCAATATCTATTTTCTTATTTCTCCATATTTCTTATTTCTTTTAATTAAAGCCCAAAACCCATTATCATGAGACCCTTACCCATTAACCCTAAATCCAATCTTAATCCTAATTCAAATCTATAATTTCAAATCTAAATCAAAAATTTGAGATTTTTCTACAACTTTTCATTCCTATATAGATTTCTAATCTAGCCAAATTAGAGTCCAGGTTCAAAACTTTGAGATTTTTCTACAACTTTCCATTCCTATATAGATTTCTAATCTAGCCAAATTAGAGTCCAGGTTCAAAACTTTGAGATTCTTCTACAACTTTCATTCTTATCTAAATTGCTAATCTAGCCTAATTAGAGTCCAGGTTCAAGAAAAATCTCTTTGAGATTTTTAGCAACCTTCAATTCTTATCCAATCTTACTAAATTAAGCCATTTAAATTTAATTAGAATTCTTATTTCTAAAATATCTTATATTCTATATAAACACCCAAACCCCTTTTTCTCTTCTTCCTCAAGAGAAACCCAAATCCAACTCTCCCCACTCTCATCTTTCTTTACTCCTCCAAACTCTTTTTCTCTTCTACCTCCAAAAGAAAATCCTGGCCGCAACTCCCCTCTTCTCCGGCAAAACCCCCCACCTGGTGGACCTCCTCTCCCTTGCGGCAGTCCCCCATGGCCTGCAAACCACCCCGGAGCACCCGGATCTTCCCTTGGCTGGCTTCACAACAGCACCAGAACCCCAGCAGCCTGAGCTTCTCCTTCAGCCATGTCCAGCACTTTTCCTGCGGATCCCATTGCAGCCCTTCCTCTACATGGCCGTCGGCGACATTCAGCACACCAGGCCCTGTTCTCCCTCCTGCAGATCTGGACAGCAGCCCTGGACCTCTTCCTTGCCGTACAGCCCCCTCCCTTCCTGATGGCGCAGCAGACCAGCCCCCAGGCCAACCAGCAGTAGCAACAGCAGGTGGCAGCAGTTCAGCCGGCCTCCGACAGTCCCTTGGCAGCGCGGCGGCAGCCCGGAGCCCTGTCCCCTCGTTCCCAGACTCCACAGCAACATATGCAGCAGCCACAACAGCGAGGAGACGGGCAGCAGATCAGTACACGGCCCAGGAAGAAGAGCAGCGCGCCAACAGACCCAGATTCAGCGCATAGGCGGCGAGCGAGTAGGTCGTTCTCCCGATCCACGCCAGGCCGTCGTCGGAGACCAGCACGGTGACCTTCTCCAGTGTCTTGGCCACCCCCCCCATGCAGTCCGTTGGCGAGGAACGACACCACAGCGACCGCGGCAGCGACTCGCCCGGTAACGTGCAGATTCCCCAAGGTGAGTGTATTCTCCTCCTCCTTGATTTCCTCGTATTTATGTACATCGATTTAATTATATTTTCATGTGTACATGTACATAGATTATAGTAGTGATTGTGTATGTTGATATGTGTGCAAGAGAGGTTGTACTTACATGTTTTATTGTGTGGAAGAATAGACTTTTGTATATCTCTGATTTGTGTTCTGGCAGAGGTATTAGTTGACTAATACCTGATATTAGTCGACTAACACCTCTGTTAGTCGACTACACCCAGACCCCTAGTCGACTAGTACAGCTTCCAGGTTATATTGATTCTCTGTTTTATCTCTGTTAGTCGACTTGACATTATTAGTAGTCGACTAACAGTATGTATAGTCGACTTATACATAGCCCCTAGTCGACTAATAGATTGACCTGGGACTGTGTAACTTACTGTTTCTCTGCCAGTCGACTTGGCCTTCTTCCCTGGTCGACCAATCCCCCTGTTAGTCGACTTGGACCACCCTATTAGTCGACTAAGCATTCTTCTAGTCGACTTGTATATAGTCCCTAGTCGACTACTGTTAGTCTGTCAGCTAGGTATAGTTTGTTTGTAGATTGTGGACTTCACCCATGAGTTGTGTAATGAATATAGATGGTGTATATGATATCGAGGGATATATTATGGATGGATATATGATGGAATTACTTGACTCATCATGTTAGAACTTAGATGCATGTTTATGATATGTTGTGATACTGAGTGTTGGGATATTGTGGATCTTAATATGAGGAGGAATTGTGAATACTTATGAATCGGAGTTGTATGTTTGAGTGAGAGGATTAGTACTAGATATTGTTGAGGTATGTTGGAACAATAATTATTATATCTGATTGCTAGATGTATAATGGAACTAGACGATTACGGAACTATTGAGATTATGAGTTGGCTGTAATGACTTCAGATTGATCTGGATTTATGTTATTTGCATTGAATGATGTCCAGTAATTAGACCTAACTTTATTAGTGGAGTATTTGAGGACATATCAGACATGACTGAATTAGTTGAGTGTGACTTAGATTGATCTTGAGTTAGAGGTTATCCAGAATCTATTTTCCTTATATTGGAACCTGACCTGTATTGAGATGAGATTGACGTTGTTGGCATTTGGGATTTGTTTAGATGATATATTGATGATGTTGAGTACCAAGAGTAGATAATCTAGTCCATAAGTTATTTGAGGATGATTCCCGTACTTTGATACGATTCAGTATGTGTTGACTTGTTATTCATTTATTGGTAATGACTTGAGTGATGATTCATTCTGATATTGATGTGGACTTGTTATGATGTTAGAAACTAGATTAATTCAGTTGGCAGAGATTGAATTATTGTGATAGTGACCTAGTATTCAGATTACTGGAAGTTACGGAAAATGATTGGTTGACGGTAACACCTTATACAGTTTATTGTTCATCGTATACACGGTTACTGTTACTGTTACTGTTACTGATATTGTTCACCGTGTATACGATTACTGATTGATTATTACTGTACTGATATTGTTACCGTCCCGTAGCATCCCAGTAATTGGAATGGCATAAGATATTGATTGTCACTAATGGCATTACCTCACTGACTGTGCACTAGACACCTTTTACTAGACCTTGACATATGACTGTATCACTGTTACTTGACATCTAATACTCCTGTACCCCCCTGTATCCATGTCCCATGCACTGTTGACCTGTTAATAGCACAGTCAAAACGGCGTCCGGCGGTTTGCCGCCTGGTGTCGGGATTGACGAGGATGTATCCCACAATCGTGCTAGCGTCCGGCGGATCTTGAAAGGAACTAAGTGCCACGTGGAGCAAAGTGCCACACCATACACATGGTGGGGGCCACCTCTTGAATCCACGGGGGCCACCTCTAGAATCCTGTTTCCCTCAGAGCAAAGTGCCACACGGAGCAAAGTGCCACACCATACACATGGTGGGGGCCACCTCTTGAATCTGTGGGGGCCACCTCTTGAATCTGTAGGGCTATCTATTGTACGTGACGCCTGGTGTTAGCGTGATATTGCATTCTCAGTGCCTATTAGCATCCACACGCACTTGTATGATGATAACCCCTAGGATGCATGTTATTTGGTTCTCTTTCCCTATTCGAACAATGATACCCGCATATCGGAGTTCGGATGAGTTCTACTGGATGTGCGGGCTCCAGGGTGAACTGTCGGATGTTGTGGGACGCCAGTGGGAAAGTGATAAAGATAACGTAGAACATTACTGATTGTTATTGAATGATTTGAATGAACACATTGTGTTATACCCTGAATGGTTACCCTGCCTTATGACACATGACTGTATACATGATTGTAACCAGGACCACATGATTATAACCATGACCAGATTTAGATACAACCTAGTGACATGTGATAGATTACACGCCTTGACATTGATTGCATATTTGCAGTTGTGCCAGTTATATTCTACCTTTATTCATGTTATTATCATGTGTATTACTGTTCAGCTATTTATCTTGTTATTTAGCCTTTTCTATTTACTGTTGCTCTTACTACTATTTATGCACATTGTTTCTTCTGCACGAGTTCTTTCCCCTTTACACACACACTCATTATGGTCGCGTTCTGACGACCCTGGATTTGCACGTCCAGATATTGGACGATTGTTTCTAATGTGTAGGTATTCGATGAGACGGTACACCTTGCGAGGAGCTTGGGTCCTCTCCCTTTGATTCTGGTATACTTGCATTTTATTCTTGTTATTATTCTTTGTTCCTATATATCACCTTTGACTTCTGTTCAACTGCCATTTTCTTCCTGTTGTTCATTGCTATCATGTGTAGTCTTATATGTATTATTGCAGTGGTCCTTGATTATTATAGTTCTGATTATAGCTTGTTCAGGTTACAATTTAGGCTTAGCGCGTATACGTGGGGTATTTTCCTCGCGTATATGCGTCGCCATAACGTCTCCGTATCCTTAGGATCGGGGCGTTACAGCGTCAATCAGAGCCTGAAGGATGTCCTTGAAGATGTAACAGCTTCTGGTAGGGTGTCCCAACATCCTGTGGTACAAGCAGTAGTTGGGGTTGTCGGTCTTGCCGACTTCCTGAGGGCGCCTGGCCTCAGGGAGCTTCAGTCGGTTGCTCTTGTTGAGTAGCTTGAAGAGCGAATCGACATGTTCCTCCTTGAAGGAATACTGCTTGTTGGCGCGGGGTTGGCTTGAAGAGCCACTCGCCTTGGCTGGTTGAGGTTTGGTGGGAGATTTGGTCTCCGTCGCCAAATTATCCTTCCGCTTTGTCTGGAGGGAGGTGTCTGGCGCTCGCCTAGTTGACCTCTCCGGCCGCGGCTTGCCTTCTTCTGCCCTGACGCGGGCAACCATCTCCTCAGCCTGTTCACCTTGTTGGACTAATTGTTTCCAGGTGCGGCTTTCAGCAACTCCTATTTGAGTAAGGAGTGAGGTTTGGAGGTTGTGGCGGCATGTTTCCACCAGGGTGGCCTGGGTCATACCGCTTGGACACCGGAGTGCCACGTTCTGAAATCTTTCCACGAAAGATTTGACGGACTCTCCCTTTCGCTGTCTCGTAGCTAACAGGGTGGGCATTGTGACCTCGGAGTCATCTTCGAAGAAGCGTGTTAAGAACAGCTTCTCCAAGTCGCCCCAGTTCTTGATAGAACCTTCCGGGAGTTTCATGAACCACTCAAAGGCCAACCTTTTCAGGGTGCCGATGAACAGTCGCGCCAGGATGGCGTCATTATCTACTACATTCCCGGTTTGGGATTTGAAGTAGTAGATGTGCTGATTAGGGGACCCCTTCCCATCAAAGGCTTGGAGGGTTGGAGCCTTGAACTTAGGAGGGTACGGGACTAAATCCCACTCAGCTGGATAGGGCCGGACCACTCCAACTTCTTGGAGGTCTTTGCGACTGGCAAGGGCATTGAGGCGTTCCTCCAATTGACTCATCCTTTTAGCATGAGCCTTCCCTGGGTCTCGGTCGCCCTTTGACGAGGGTTTGGACGAGCCAGAAGTAGATCGAGGCTTCTCTTCAGAAGGCTCGAAAGATGAGCTTCCTCCCTTTCTCTCTCTGTCCCTCGACCTCCTAGGAGGAGATCTCCTCCTGTCTTCGAGCAGCTGTGCAAGCGCCAGCTTGATAGCATCGATAGATTCCTGCTGAGACACAATCATCTCCATTTGTCTCTTTTGGATCTGTTCCAGACGTCTAGCTGTCTCATCAGGAGTGCCTGTCATGTAGGCAGAGGTCTCCTTCTCAACGGAGGAGTTTGAAGCCCCTGATTCCACTGCGGCAGAGTGGGAATCGTTCACTTTAATGCCATGGGCTAAGGCATTATAGTCAACCGGGGGAATGGCCCCAGTCCGGGTACGAGTGTGTTGATACACCCCTTCCGGTTCAGAGTCAGACTCATCTGAGCTGACTGCAAGTCCTTTTCCCTTGCTTCTGCTTGTCATGTTCGCAGTAAGCTCCGGGTATTCAACGTCAGAGAAGATTCTCCTTCTATGGGAGCGCCTTCTTTTGGCTGACGGGGGGATCGAGGTCAGCTGTCTAACTAAAGACTGCTGGTGCACACTCGACCCGCAACGGCACTCCGAGAGCATGGAGATGAGTCGTTGGCAGCAGTAAGATGAAGTGACCTGGTGGGCACTTCTTTTCTTTGTTAAATAATCCCTCAAATCCATGGAAGAGGGATCAAAGAGACTAGCCTCACAACGTCGAAGACGGGAGGCATCCATGTGCTGTGCAGAATGGACGCAGACTTCAGGGACGCAGCTCTCGCGTCGCGGCTGTCTGATGCGTGCCTGGCGTCTCTGTTGAGATGAGACGCGAGTCTTGCGTTGATGCCTGGTGTGTCCGGGCAGAGACAGGTGAGAGAGAGTGGGCTGCTGGGCCCCATGCCTGTGAGCGCGTGTTTCTTGCGTTTGACGAGACGCAGAAGCTTCGCTTTGGCGTTTGGTAAGCTGGTCTTCAGAGGACTCAACTTGAGGAGTTACGCACTTGGGCCGCCAAACGCGGATTTCACGTACTGGGCGTGCCGCGGACAAGGCGCGCGATTGTACGTCGCGTCCAGCCTCAGTTGGACAACCGACGGTTCCAACTTGCAGCTGACGCGCACGTCTCCTTTGTCGACGCTCAGCGTTTCGATTGCGTCGCGGAGGAGGAGAGAAACCGACAACATCCTAATGCTGAACATCAAGGGTTTTAACCACGCGGGTCCTCTGAGGGACACTGACGCGGGTGTTCTGTGCGACGCGGTTGGTCGCAAAGGCAGATGTGCCTGGGACCACGCGGGCCTTCTGAGAGGCGTTGACTCTTGTCTCTTGCTTGGCACAGTCGGCAGCAGGGGAGCTCGAGAGAGCCACAGATCGGGACTCGAGGCCATTCCCCGTTGAGACCCGACGGTAGACGCGGGTCCTTGGGCTCTTGGAGCCAGAAGAGAGGAACTCTTCGTACTTCGCTTGGTCGAACTCGACAACGAGCGATTCGACCATCTTTCCCTCATGGTGGACGTCATCTTGCGCCACTACCTGTTCGTCAGTAACGAAAGTAGTCCCCAGCGGAGTCGCCATCTCTTGTTGGGCACGGAAAAAGAGTGGGAGGTGTAAAATTTCCTTGAATCAGATGAAAAATTACAACAGACTAATCTTCCGGTTACAAGGGAGGGAGGATGTTGAAGCTTGAATCCCCCTTTGTTTAGTGCTGGGTTCTTCGTGTGGCGGTGGAGAGTGAATCTTGTTCTCCGTTGACCAGATGATCGTCTGGACCGTCAAGGGATCTTCTCCTTGGCAGGTGGAAGGAGTAACTCAGCCCCGTCTACCAAAACTCTAAAAGAGAAGGTAGGCGAAGAGCAACTTGTACGCAGCAAGTTGGCTTGAAGAGTCGAGCTCTCTCTCTCTCTGTATGTGTCGCGCCTGTTGATATCTCTCTGTTGTCCTCTTCTGCTTCTCTTCTTTTTTTTTGATTGCCAAGGGTCCGACCCCTTCTTCATAGCGACGGGGCTATTTATAGAGGTCTTAGGGGTGAACGTGCCCCCCCTAAAAGCGCTCCACAATGAGGGCCAACTTCCCCGCTACATGGGCGGTAACCAACCCACGTGCCTGCTAAAGACATGCCACGATGGGAGCTGGTTTTCCTTACGTGTGGGCAGTGATTGGTCCCTTAACCAAGGCGGTTATAACTGAGACGCGGTGTCAGGCCGACGCGCCTTGATGCTGAGACGCGGGTGTCGAGCCGACGCGCCTTGATGCTGAGACGCGGGTGATAGTCCCTCGCGTCTAGAGCTTGAAACTTTGTTTTTCAATGGCTTGTCCTCCAGTAACTTTTGGACAGCCTACAAAGAGAAGATAAGAGACGATGGTGTTCTCATGATGGCCTATAAAGACATTATTCTTGATAGCGACTCGGTCTGGTATCTCGATACAGGCGCTAGCAATCACATGAGTGGGCACAAACATCTCTTTATGGAGATCCAAGGGATAGAAGATGGGCACGTGTCATTTGGAGATGCGTCGAAGGTTCAAGTCAAAGGCCGAGGAAAAATACGCTTTTCTCAAAAGGATGGCAAAGAAGGGACAATTGAGGATGTCTACTATGTGCCTGACATGAAAAGTAATCTCCTTAGCATGGGCCAACTATTAGAGAAGGGATATTCGATCTTCATGAAAGATCGAATGTTACACTTGAAAGACAAAGGAGGCCGGTTACTTGCACGAGTGGAGATGGCCAAGAATCGGATGTTCAAACTTAACTTGAGAAGTGTGCGAGAAAGGTGCTTGCAAGTCAACATGGATGACAAAGTCTCGTTATGGCACTTGCGGTTCGGACACTTACATTATGGCGGCCTAACAGAATTAGCAAAGAAGCATATGGTCCACGGGTTACCAGATATGGACTACACCAAGAAATTTTGCGAAGGGTGTGTACTTGGCAAGCAAACAAGGAACACTTTTCAGAAAAGGGCGGAATATCGTGCAAGGAGTTCTCTCGAGTTGGTACATACCGATATATGTGGCCCGATCACACCTAAGTCATTCAGTGAGAAAAGGTACTTTATCACCTTTATTGACGACTACACAAGGAAGACTTGGGTTTACTTCATGAAAGAAAAGTCCGAGGCACTCGAGGTGTTCAAGAAATTCAAGATGCAAGTAGAGAAGACAACTGGTCTTTATATCAAGGCCTTACGATCGGACAGAGGCGGAGAGTACATGTCAACTGCTTTCAAAAGCTACTGCGAGGAATAAGGAATCAGAAGATTCTTGACTGCACCATACTCACCTCAGCAAAATGGTGTGGCCGAGAGGAAAAACTGGACTATTTTTGATATGGTTCGGTCGATGTTGAAGAGCAAAAACATGCCAAAAGAATTTTGGGCAGAAGCGGTGCAATGTGCTGTGTATGTGCAAAATCGGTGCCCACATGCGAAGATGGGAGATCAAACACCCCAGGAAGCTTGGAGCGGACGAAAACCAACCGTATCACATTTGAGAGTATTCGATAGTGTGGCCTATGCGCACGTACCGGATCAAAGAAGAACCAAGCTAGATGACAAGAGTAAGAAGTACGTGTTCATCGGGTATGACGAGAAGACAAAAGCTTTCAAGTTATTCGACCCGATCGAAGAAAAGGTGGTTGTAAGCCGAGATGTGCAAGTGAATGAAGAAAGCGCATGGGATTGGAACAACAAAAAAGAGGTGGCGTAGGAGGAAGAAATAGAAGAATCAACCTCTGCACCGATAATCAAACAGACAAGCCCTCCGACATCTGATGATGAAGAAGAACCAAGACAACCAAAGATGCGAAGCTTGCAAGATCTATACGAGATAACAAGCGAAGTACACTTGGTATGTCTTCTAGCGGATGCTGAGAATATCACTTTTGAAGAAGCAGTGAGAGATAAGAAATGACAAGCCGCGATGGATGAAGAAATAAGTGCTATTGAAAGAAATGAAACTTGGGAGTTGGTGGAGCTGCCGAAAGGACATCAACCCATAGGAGTAAAATGGGTGTATAAGAAAAAGATGAATGCCCAAGGTGAGATAGAAAGATATAAGGCACGTCTAGTAGCAAAAGGCTATAGACAAAAGGCTGGGATTGATTATGATGAAGTCTTTGCTCCAGTCGCGAGGATGGAGACAATTCGGCTTCTTATATCCCAAGCAGCACAATTCAAGTGGCCAATCTATCAAATGGACGTGAAGTCAGCATTTTTAAATGGTGTGCTTAAAGAAGAAGTATATGTGGAGCAACCTCCTGGATACATGAAAGCCGGGAAGGAGAAAAAAGTGTTGAAGTTAAAGAAGGCGCTATATGGGCTGAAGCAAGCGCCGCGAGCATGGAATACCCGAATCGACACCTATCTCAAAGGGAACAGGTTCATGCAATGTCCTCATGAGCATGCATTATACGTGAAGAAGAAAAAAGGTAACTTGTTGTTTGTTGCTCTTTTTGTTCATGATCTCATATTCATGGAGAATAATGAGGAGATGATAAAAGACTTCAAAGAAGCGATGACTCGGGAGTTCGAGATGACAGATTTGGGGCTGATGAAGTATTTTCTTGGTCTTGAGGTTAAGCAAGGAAAATCGGGAATATTTGTGTCCCAAGAGGCGTATGCAAAAGACATTTTGAAGAAAAACAAGATGGAAGATTGCAACCCGGTAGCAACACCGATGGAACTTGGTGCGAAACTCTCAAAATTTGA
Organism: Agave tequilana; assembly: GCA_038442645.1. Classification (NCBI taxonomy): domain Eukaryota; kingdom Viridiplantae; phylum Streptophyta; class Magnoliopsida; order Asparagales; family Asparagaceae; genus Agave; species Agave tequilana. The sequence continues at coordinate 179,708 of JAVJIF010031371.1, forward strand.
TGAAGGAGATCGAGTGGATGCAAACAAATACCGGAGCTTAGTTGGGAGTTTACGGTATCTCACATGCACAAGGCCTGACATTGCATATAGTGTCGGGATAGTGAGTCGGTTCATGGAGGAACCGAAATACTCACATTTGAAGGCTATCAAGAGGATTCTTCGATACATTCGAGGAACTGTATCACTCGGGTTATTCTACTCGGAGACACATGAATACAAACTGGTGGGTTACTCCGACAGTGATTGGTGCGGAGATATAGATGATCGGAAAAGCACATCGGGATATGTGTTTTATATGGGAGACACAGCTTTCACATGGGTCTCAAAGAACAATAGTAACCTTATCAACATGCGAAGCAGAATATGTGGCAGCATCATGGTGCGTGTGTCACGCAATCTGGCTGAGAAATTTGCTATGTGAGCTAAAACTCCAGCAAAACGAAGCGACCGAAATACGAGTTGACAACAAATCAGCAATTGAGTTGGCAAAGAATCCGGTGCACCATGAAAGGAGTAAACATATAGATGTTCGTTTCCATTTCATACGGGAACATGTGAAGAAAGGTAAAGTGCGACTGAGTCACGTTGCGAGTCGTGATCAAGTGGCAGATATCTTTACAAAGCCGCTACCAACAGCGCTATTCGAAAATTGCAAGAAGATGATTGGAATGAAGGATGAAAAATGTTTGAGTTTAAGGGAGGAATTTGTTGAAAGATAAACTCAAATAAAGTCCCTTGGAGTTCCCAATACAACATTAATTAAGGAGATGAGAGGTCAAATGCATTATGTAGTGTGGAATCCCAAGAGTCATTGTGAGGAAGTCTAAGAGTCTTTGTGTGTGGAATTCCAATGTGTATGGAATCCCAAGAGTCATTGTGAGGAAGTCTAAGAGTCTTTGTCTGTGGAATTCCAATGTGTGTGGAATCTCAAGAGTCATTAGGAGTCTATAAATAGTGTTGTCATCCTTGAATGAAATGAGTGAGCAAGAGTTTGATAGAAAAGAAATTTTTGTGTTCTTGCTCCTTGCTCCTCCTCATATTTCTAGTTCTTCTTGTGCTAACAGCTATGAGGCGGAGTTCTCGGTCTGAGAAAGATCAGTTGAGGAATTTGAGGGAGTGAGGAGGATAAATAATTTGCTTGGTTTTTTCATGCATAAAATCTCTCTTTGACAGTATCAGTGCATGTACAGGTTATGCTGGGAAAGGTTTGGGTGGGGCAACAAGAAGGCTGATGAATTGCTTGTACCCGTTTCGAAGGATTACATCATGCGGTTGAGATCTTGTTACACTGTCCTTTTTGTCTTTCTGTTGCTTTATTGACACTATTTTCACTTTTCCCAAAAATTCTATTTTGTAGTCTTCCTATTTATCACCCTTTGTGCTGCATATTCAATTTTCAGTGTACATCATATGTCCATATTTATTATAAAAAGCTGCATAAGACTACATGCTAAAGGAGTAACCTAATAAAAAGAAATCGTTAATAAAAATTTTGTTTGCTTCATTGGGCTAGATTTCTAAGAACAAGTTGACCACATGATAGTTCTTGCTGAGCAGCTGAGGCTTTGATTAATTTTTATTGCTTCTGTTGGATTCATATGTCCAAAATAAGGAATTGCGTAATTTCTAATTTCATTGGTGCTTTCTTATATACAGACTCAGTTAAGGCTAGAAGCATTTTATAAATGTAATGAGATGTTTGCAAAAATCCGTAGCCAATGAGTCAAGAAGGTTACGAAAGGAATTTCTTGAAAATGTTGTACAGAGCTGATGGATAATCTCGTACCGAAGAAGAGAGGGTGTGATCCATCTTCTCTGGATGAACATAAACCTGAAAATTGTTCTGAGATAAAGGATAACAGTACAAGGAAAACTTCAAAGAAACCAAGAAGACAGAAGATTGAGAGCCCGAGTATGCAATAAGAGAACGGGGATGGGAATACACATACTCCAAAAGAAGGTTAAAGAATTGATAAAAGTGGCTTGACTGCAAATTCCAGAGGGAGGAGAGGAAGCGGCAAAGGGACATGCGGGGAGAGAGAAGGTGGAGGGGGAAGAAGTACTGAATGATGACTCCACAGAAATAAGTTCTAGTGATGATTGTTGAAGGAAATAATCCTTGCATGCCACTAATTTAGCAAAACGTGCCACAAATCCTTGCCACTAATTTAGCAAACGTGCTAAATTAATCTTGCCACTAATTTAGCAAACGTGCTAAATTAATCTTGCCAGTATTTTAGCACATGTACAGTATTTTTAGCATACCATGTTTAGGTTAGTTACCTTGTGTGATCGGCCTGATTGAAGGCAGTCTTTTCTTTTCATTTTGTTCTCCATTTAGTTGTCTTTAAAAGCAGAGAATTATACAATGAAAAGCAAGCCAAAAAGTTTTTTGCAGCTTCAATTCGTGTGAGTAATCTTGTAGCTTAGCTGTGAATCTCGTCGGCAACGTGCGCGTTGAATCTTCGGCGAGGTTCTAACAAGTGGTATCAGAGCGAGGCTATCGAAGATGTCTGGGAAGAAGGTCAACGACGGCGCCTCCAAAGATGGTGTGGTGTACCAGCGGGTGATTCGTGAGGTGAGCGGTGGGAGTAAGTATCCTGTCCTCACCAAGACCAATTACTCAGAGTGGGCACTCCTGATGAAGGTGAAGTTGAAGGCGAGAGCGTTGTGGACCGTCATCGAGGATGGCGCCGATAAAACATACACCTGTGATAAAAATTTCAAGACAATATATCAACATATCAATTTATTTTTGTGTCTTGCAAATTTTATCAAAAACAAAACTTGAATTTTTATCAAACTTGATTTTTCCAAACATGAATAGGGATATCAAAATAAGTTTGTTTAGCAAGTTAAAAACATGTATGTATAACTAGAATACATCTACTATACATATAAAACATGTAAACTTGTTTTGATCAACTATTCATAAAAACCAAATATCAAATCATAAAACGTGTGTTTTTTGTGCACTTGAGCATATCAACTAAACTAAGCTTTACAAATGGATCTAAAATTCTATCTAAACTAGGATACCTAAGTCTTCTTGACGATCTTCATCTTCAAGTAGACTTGCTCCAAACTCCGTGATTCTCTAAGTGCAAAGGTATGATTTTAAGCTTTGGCACCGGAATCATCATGAATAGCTTCTAATCATCTTGTTGAAGCTAATCACCAACTAATATCCTGTTAATGATCTGAAACTTAGAAACACAAGAATATTAGTAAACATAACTACATGAGTGTTGATCATCATCAAAACTAGAGTGGAAGGCCATTGGGCCAACATCACTGGGCTCGCGAATGCCGATCCAGGCCCAAACAGGAGCAAGCCCATACCGTCCAAGATGAGGCAGAAGCCTCGCTCCTACTCGCGAAAATCTCGTCCATCTCCTCGCCACCGAAATCTGAAGTGCAATCTTCCGATGGAGCCCCGGCGACCTCACCACTGACTGATGTTCCACTCTCGCAGTCTGCTTCGGTCGGGTTGGGAGCGGAACAGAGGCATGGCGGCTCCGAATCAGAGGCGACGACACACACCCAGATCGAGATCTAGGAGCAGCAAGTGTTCACTCAACTCGGAGAAGAGAAGAATCGGGAGGCGGAGTCCTGGGTCCTGGACACTGGCGCGACGAATCACATGTCCGGATCAAGGACCGCATTCTCGAGGATGGACACGGCGGTACTCGGCACCGTGCGGTTCGGCGATGACTCCGTGGCGCAGATAGAAGGCCGGGGGACCATCACTTTCTCCTGCAAGAACGGCGAGCTCCGATCATTCTTCGGTGTCTATTTCATCCCTCGACTAACTACGAACATTGTAAGCGTAGGACAGCTTGATGAAAGGGGCTACAAGATTGACATCAAAGACGGAGTAATGCAGATCAGGGAACCCGATGGAAGGCTGCTGGCAATGGTGAAGCGGGCGGCCAACAGACTGTACACTCTCCACGTCAAGATAGCAGAGACAAGATGCTTGGCGGTGCGCAGTCGCGGCGACGAGGTGGCGTGGCGCTGGCACGAGCGGTTCGGGCACGTCAACATGGCAGCGCTCCGGAAGCTAGCTCGGGAGGAGTTGGTACGCGGCTTGCCTGTTATAGGGCAGGTAGAGGAGCTGTGCGAGGCGTGCCAGGCCGGCAAGCAGCGGCGAAACCCGTTCCCGGCTCAGGCAGAATTCCGGGCAAAGCAGTGCCTTGAGCTGGTACACGGTGACCTGTGCGGCCCAATTGCGCCGGCAACACCAAGGGGAAACAAGTACTTCTTGCTCCTGGTGGACGATCTCAGCAGATACATGTGGCTAGCCGTGATTCCTTCAAAGGATCGTGCAGCGGCCGAAATCAAGGAGATCCAAGCTCGAGCGGAAGGCGAGTCCGGGCTCAAGCTGAAGGCGCTCCGCACTGATCGGGGCGGCGAATTCACCGCAGCCGAGTTCGCGGAGTACTGCGCAGCCGAAGGAGTCCATCGCCAACACACCGCGCCGTACAACCCACAACAGAATGGCGTCGTCGAGCGTCGAAACGGCACGGTGATGGCGACGGCGAGAAGCATGCTCAAGGCGAAAGGATTGCCCGGATGGTTCTGGGGCGAGGCGTTAAGCACTGCAGTATATGTGCTCAATAGGTGCCCGACGAAGAGCGTGGACAGTATGACGCCGTTTGAGGCGTGGCACGGGAAGAAGCCGGCGGTTCATCACCTCAAGACGTTCGGATGCATCGTGTACGTCCGCAACACGACGCCGCATCTGAAGAAACTCGAAGATCGGGGGCGCAAGATGATCTTCGTCGGCTACGAGTGCGGCTCCAAGGCCTACCGTGCTTACGATCCTGTCACGAAGCGTGTCCATGTGACACGCGACGTGGCGTTCGACGAGCAGGCCCAGTGGGACTGGGGTGCCGGCGGCGACGATGGAGAGCCGAGTGGCGGTGACGACGTCTTCACGATCGAATACGCCACCACGGGCCAGGCGACTCCGACGGCTGTCGATACAGAAGAGGCGCCAGCACACCAGACTCCGGGGGGGCCTGACAGCGAGTCGGAGCACGCCATCTACATCAGGCAGAACAACGACGCGAAACTGGTGGTCGGAGTCTACGTCGATGATCTTGTCATCACTGGAACGGACCGCGACGACCTCAGGGTGTTCAAGAACGAGATGGCGGCGACATTCAAGATGAGCGACCTCGGCCTACTTCACTACTACCTCGGGATCGAGGTGAAACAGAGCGCAAGCGGCATCTCGCTCAGTCAAGGAGCATACGCCGCGAAGATCTTGGAGAGAAGCGGCATGGCAGGATGCAATCCTTGCCAAACACCCATGGAGGCGCGGCTGAAACTAAGCAAGCAGAGCACGGAGTCACCGGTGGACGCTACAACATACAGGAGTTTCATTGGGAGCTTAAGGTATCTGGTGAATACCCGCCCTGATCTTGCGTTCTCAGTCGGATATGTTAGCCGTTTTCTGGAGGAGCCAAAGGAGGATCACCTTGCAGCGTTGAAACGGATTCTTCGTTATGTGGCGGGAACAAGCAACTGGGGGCTCTGGTTCGGCAGGAAGAAGGGAAATCAAGCACAGCTAACAGGTTTCAGCGATGCTGATTTTGCTGGAGACGTTGATGCTAGAAAGAGCATAACTGGAGTCATCTTCATGCTGGCGGAAAGCCCAATTTCATGGCAGTCGAAGAAGCAGCGGATTGTGGCGCAATCCAGCTGTGAATCGGAGTACATTGCTGCGGCAAATGCGACCTGCCAGGCGTTGTGGCTCGCTCAAGTGCTGGGAGAAATGCAGGGGTCCAAGCCGAGCGCTCCTCTGCTTAAAGTGGACAACAAGTCAGCCATCGCCCTGATCAAGAACCCGGTTCTCCATGAACAGAGTAGGCACATCGAGGTAAAGTACCATCTGGTCCGAAAATGCGAAGAAAAGGGTCTAATCAAGGTACAGTTCGTCAGGAGTGAAGAACAACTCAGTGATATCCTGACGAAGTCATTGGGCAGGGCAAAATTTCAAGAATTTCGCTCAAAGATCGGCATGATCAATGTGGCTGAAGGTGCACGACAAGGCTTAGGAGGAGATTGAAGGAAATAATCCTTGCATGCCACTAATTTAGCAAAACGTGCCACAAATCCTTGCCACTAATTTAGCAAACGTGCTAAATTAATCTTGCCACTAATTTAGCAAACGTGCTAAATTAATCTTGCCAGTATTTTAGCACATGTACAGTATTTTTAGCATACCATGTTTAGGTTAGTTACCTTGTGTGATCGGCCTGATTGAAGGCAGTCTTTTCTTTCCATTTTGTTCTCCATTTAGTTGTCTTTAAAAGCAGAGAATTATATAATGAAAAGCAAGCCAAAAAGTTTTTTGCAGCTTCAATTCGTGTGAGTAATCTTGTAGCTTAGCTGTGAATCTCGTCGGCAACGTGCGCGTTGAATCTTCGGCGAGGTTCTAACAATTGTGGTGACAAAGGTGAAACGGCGAAACATATTCAGGTACCAGCAGCCATGTCAGAATTACGCAGGGAAAGTTAAAGCTTTATATGCATTCTTCTATGCTTCTTGTTTCGTTTAGTGTGTTTTGATTACTTTATAGAAGCGTTTAAATTATTCCAAAAATTACTTGTTAAGCTGTCCCTAGTCGGTGACAAGATTTCATGGTTATGATTATTCAATTCCTGATAATTTGATGCTTTTGTTCCCCTATCAAGAAGAATTGTAGGCACACACACTTCTATTGCGTATTTCCGTAGCCATTTTCTAATTGCTTATGACACGATATGGAAATTGGCAAAAGGATTCAATATTCACTTACTGAGGCTGTCATAGCATTGGTCTTCTAAAAGTACACTCTGGATGTTGTCATACTTTTGTTCACACTATTCAACAGACTTCCAGCTTACGTTGTATAAGAGGTATTAACTTGCTTTTCAACTCTCTCCCACGCACTTAATTGTAGCTAGTTTTGTATTTTCTTGTCTTCTTTTCTTCGTGTTTTTTTTTCGGCGTAACTTCTTTTTTCTTCTTAACTTGCTATGTTTTCAGTCAACGCGACACAGAAAGCATGTGCAATATGCTGACGAGGAAGTGAACATGGATGTTGATGTTAATGACTTAAATGGTGTGGCTAAGGAGCAAGTATCAGTTGAGCAAGTCAGCAAAATTAGGGCTGGAGATGTTTCTGACGAGGGGGGAGGTGGGTAGTCAGATCCCTGATGTTAGCTTATCTGGAGACTACCTTCACAGTGGAGGTGGATTCTGCATGGAGAGTGAAATACACGGTGATGCATGTCACCCTTCTTCCAGTTCGGTCTCAAATTCTGCAGAGAAATGCAGTGTAGCTGGGGATGGATGTTCCTCTGCCCTTGATTGTCAAACTACGCATCTATGTTCAATGGATGATGATGATGTTAGCCATTCCAGAGACTACCTCATATCTGGAGGTGGGTTTTGCATGGATGAAAAGCGAGACACAAGGTGGTACTGCTCATCTTGATGCTAGCTCGTCGAAGGAAGATCTCAAGTGTGATGCTCCAACCGCCAAGGAACCAACGGAGGAACTTCACCAGCAACAAAGCATGTGGACTTGTTGTATCCAGAGGAAGCTGAAGATGGTAAGGCCAATCTTGGATTGAGAGCTATGCCTTCCCTGAGGAAGAAGAGAAGTAAAGTATGAGCCGGCTGAGTTTTAGCAGATTTCTTTGTCATCTGATATATATTTGGCTGCAGATCATTGGTAGATTACAGTTCTCTCTAATTTATTTTAACTTTTGTACAGAAAGGTGTAAAGTATCAAGAGATTCAAGAATAGTCACAGACTGTTGCATTTTCTCTAACATGCAGCAAAACTTTTTGCATCGTTTCCACTGAAAACATGGCTTATGTTTGTGTGGAGGGACAAAAAATGAAACTAATTCCGTGTCAGTAGTCACTGGTTCAATGTGAATGACAATTTTTGAGGTATTATCACTTGTTTTTTCATAATAATTTACAAATCAGCCGATATCTCAAAACCCAAAGTCATCGTCTGTGTAGTCCTCATTGCCATCAGCAAAATATTCATTGGACTCTCCTTCGCCATAATCTTCTACACCACCAACATAGTCATTGTATTCAGCCTCATCCAACTTGTCCTCTCCATATTTCTCTGCTTCGTTGTAATCTTCAATGGCTTCTCTATGAAATTCCTTGCTGTTCTTGTCCTCCTGTTCTTCAGTCAGAGCGCCAGTATCTATTTCAGTCGTCTGCTGCTTTCCGTCTCCAGACATTTGGGACAGCACATCATAATTGATTCTGGAACTTAATGTCTTGTTCTTCATCGTTCTTCTTTTATCAGCGGCAGCAGCAGCAGCAGCAGCAGTGTGGCTGGATCCTCCATCTCCGACTCTTCTCTGATTCTTCTCTTTACTGGGCTTGATGCCATTGCCATCACTGCTCGTTCCTGCAGCAGCAGAAGCATTTTTAGCTGCCTTCTCTTCGAGATACTCCGTGTGCCTCAATTCCCAAATCATCTGTCTTGTATTGCGTCTCCCTCTCAGTATTGAGGTATATACTTTGATATCATTGTCGTTAACATCAGAAAGGCTGCTTTCAGACATCATCGATTCTTGTTTGTGCTTAATTTTCTGCCCCTTTGCATTCTGAAAAGATGGCTGCTCTATTATGCCGCCACCTTTAGAAATGTCAATGAAAACATCATAGCATTCCCTGCACAGACACAAAAGCAATGTGCTCGACTCCTCTCTTTGTGCTCGCACACCAATTCTTCTGACTCTACGTTTGAAGGCAAATTGCTACCAATCTCAGCAATCCTCGAAACAAACTCCTCCGTACTCAACTTCTCTGAGCTCTCAAAACGAACAACGGTAGCAACCTCCGACTTGGAAAACTCCATGTGTTCTTCTTCAGGTCCAATGGTAGCAATGCACAATGCCGCAGTGCAAAATCTGATTGGGATCTGCTTCTGTTTGCTGAGCATCCAATCTCTGGGCTTCTTCGTGGTGGATAGGATTCTCAAAAACCATGTTCGCGACCTCAGTATCCTTTCTGCCCAACAGATGGCCAGAAATCCTATGCATAAACAGGATGGGATCAATTTAAAAAGAAAAAGATGAAAGAAAGAAGATATAATTCATCTTCTGTTGAGTCTCAGGATTGTCGAGAGGGCGACCAACGTCCCGCCCAGAACATAAACGTTGGGCCTCAAATAATCGGAAAGATCGATCAACAAGAGAGCAACGTACAAACAGGCGGAGGCCGCGTGGATCCTCCCTCATGCGGCAACCGCGGCCAAAGAGCTCCTCCTTGTCGAGCACAGTGCGAAATTAGTGGGCGTCGCTGATGATGAACCATCGTCGGTGAGATTTAGATTTAGGGCAGCAGTGGCTATATGATGAATGGCAGAGAGGGCTTTTTTGGTGAGGTTGAGCAAGGAAGCGAAGATGTCGATCTTTGAGGACGCGACTTCAGCTTCTTCTTCTTCTTCTGTCAATCAATTGGAGTTGAGCGATCCATCGGAGCAGAGAAGACATTAAGAGCTCAAGTCACGTTCTCTCTTCTTTTCTTTCTTTTCTCTGTTGTATAAAACCTGAATTAGAAAATGATACTCTTTGGAGGGAGGGGAGCCAACAGTTGTTCATACTCAAGTAGCACATACTATATGATTGCTCCAACCAAGAGCAGAAAATATGGCATCCCCACCATTACACCACAGAGACCCGAGCTAGAGAAGCGATGATGTCCGATGCCAGATACATAAGCAGCAAATATATAGCTTTAAAAGTAGACTACTCACTGTCCCCAAATTGAAAATACTAGACACCTTAAGTCACACAACACAAATACCACCAACACAGACCACAAAAGAAACCGAGAAAGCAAAATTCTGAAATACAAACACCAGACCTAGCATCCGTCTCAGCCAATTTACACCAACAGACCCAGCTCACCTCACAGTGACTATGTCATCAATCTTGAGGATCATTCTCACGCATTCGGTTGCAAGTGTGATGGCACTTGTGCTAACCAGCAAAGGCTGCACGACGTTCTCCTCCAGGATATTGGTGATCTGTCCCTTCCTCACGTTGATCCCAGTGTTGATCTCCCCCTGTGCATGTCGGTTCCTCAACTCTGTCACAATGGCTATGGGGTTCAGTCCTGCATTCTCAGCCAAGGTGTAGGGGATGACCTCCAGTGCCTCTGCAAACTCCTTAATGCAGTAGCTTTCCATCCCAAGCAGCTCCTTTGCCCACGCCCCAAGTTGCCTCGACATCTCTATTTCTGGAGCACCGCCTCCAGCAATCAAATACTTTTTATTGACCAAGCACCTGCCATACATGACATAACAACAAAAAAAGACATAATTCAGACCACCCAAAGTTCATTCCATACAAACTGAAAGTACAAAGAACGACAAAATTGATCAAGATATTATCAGATGTGTATGGAGAAAAAGAGACCGTCCCACCTATAGCTGACAGCAAGGTATCACCACATAAGAGGGAAACAATACAATTAATAAAGCATCTGTAGCCAGTACCTCAAAAATTCAAAAACAATATCGCTATACCAATATAAAAACAGCCACCAGAGCTAATAAATCAAGAAACTGACCGCAGTCACGGAAATACAAAGATGCACATCTTGAGATGTTAAAAATGTGTTCTGGAAATGCAACAAGGTACCAAATTTATCGGCCGACAAAAATGTGCAAATACAAAGCAGCACAACTTGAGATGTGCAAATGCATTTTCAAATCCGAGATACAAAAGCAGTGAAGAGTTACCAACCAATAAAACTTCAGCAAAGGGTGCAGAGCCTTCAAAAAGGAGCAGCACCATACCAAAACATGTACTTGATATTGAGACCATTTTTTTTTTCCTGTGCTTTATGCAGAGGTCACAGAAATCCCAAAAGAAGTCATCAAGCCAGAAATTTCAAATACAGATATTAAAACTTACGAACTGATGAAGTCAATTTAAAACAATCTAATCTAAATTGACTGGAAATAGATGTGTGAAAGTCGTGTGATGATCAAGTTTCTTCCTAGATGTGTTAAAAGTTACATGAATGATGGAGACAAAAATGATCAATGGTAGGTCGTCTTCACAGAGAAAATTTAACTACTCAGAGTATATCCCTGATGTCATTGAGTCATGACATAAAGGCAAAAAAGCAAGTCCCAGAACAGTAGTATTTGCAAGTGAGATAGCCTTTGATCATGCCTACGAACTTGAAGCTATGAAAGAGAAATCAAGGATGACATTTGAGTTCAAGTAGTGGGCAAAAGATATATCACTTGCTACTTAAATGTATAATTTTCTCAGGAACAAGATAGACAAATGGAAGCACTGTGGATGATGGTTAGCAATCCTACCATCTAAGGATGTATGACTGCAAAATATATGGTAATCTTAGCCATCAAACTTGTGTTGCAATTGGAGAACTGAAATGTTTTTCTAGCCTACAGAAAAAAAATGAAAGCTGCTCTTGTACACGTCATATGAAACCTTGAGGCTAGTACACTTGACTGGCCTTTTTCAGGATACTTGACGATCTTCAATTGAGAAACACATAGCACTGGCCTCTGTCAACTTTGCTTTTTTTTTGATGTTACATTAAGGTGCGTTTGCATACATATAGTAAAGACCGCCAAAATAATGGATTCCATATGAGACTGTTGCTTGCCAAAAGAATCTACATTTACAGCCTGTGCCTACTTTGTAAGCATCGAACCATTCAATACCAGTAGACAACAGCAAAATATTGCTTCTTAATGATATTATTTCAATTACTATTTTCTTCTTCTTATCATACCATCTTTATCTCACTCATTAATTCTAACATTATCATTGCTTCAACTTTTACATCACCATATACGCTGCTAGACATTCTTCAATCAATTGTGATGACCTAGAAGTTGGACCTTACCATAACTCAAAGGAAGATATTCCAACCAGGTTACAGTTTTGTTTTCTCTTTTTTGTGCATATTATCTCAACCTGGTGAAACTATAAATTACTCAACCTTTCCTTTTCCAAAAAAATGTGTGATTCAGGAGCGCAGCAAGAAGAAGACTAGCAGAAGGTGAGCTTGATATGAACTAATTGCAATAGACCCTGTAACAAGCTAGATCATTGTTGCACCATAAAGCATCAGTATCATAGTCATCATCCCATGAGAAATCAGAGTAGCTAATACATCTGTCAAAAAATGTGGTTAATTGAATCATCATGTCGTTTTTTTAGTCCACAAATTGAGCAATGGACTTTTCTGAAATAGTTTATTTTCAATGTATGCATGTATGGGTTCCAGGGTCAGGACAATTCACTCTTTTTACTTCTATCAATGGCTACACCAAGATTCCTTGAAAAGCCATTGTGATCACCTTTTCGTATTTAAATACTTTTGGTTGGACAACAAATGTGATATTCTTGCCTTGGGATGATAATGGTAAAGATTGAGTGGATGGAAAAAAACAAAATCACATAATGGTATTCAATGTGATAAATTATCATAATCAAAACATTGTAAATCAATGTAATATAATAAGGGAGCAACACAGCCAGATGCGTGCAACATAGAAGACACTAGTCTTCTTATCGGTGCAGTATCGCACAGGTCTAAAAAAATTATTAATTAGCTGGAGATAAATTGTAACTCAGTATGGCTAAACCAATCCTTTTATTTTTTTTTTCCTCTCTTTTATAATGTTTTAAGAAAAATCGTAGTATAATAACCTGAAACCTCGTATAATCCAAACCACTCGGTGCCTTAGGCTTTAATGGACCTCTTTTTGATGTGAAAATATATTGATTAATTTTCATCACAACTTCAAAGGCTTTATACAATGACAGGAACTCAAAATGGTATCATTATACTCCAAATAAAATATATCCTTACAAATTTAGACTTTATTTTATTTATAAAAAGTACACTAAGCTAAAGCCCACATTTCACATATAAAAAACAATGTGACATGGATTTTAAGAATCATCTCCTAAAGAAAATATTACACTTTGTGTTTAGAATTTTGAGTAAGAGGGCATCGTAATTAGGCTACAATATTGATTTATTAATCACAATGTTTAGCTACTCGTGCATCATCACCACCAACAACCATCAGCATCATTATTATTATTTGAACAAATGTTGTAGATGGGACTTAAAGACATCCCATAACCAACTCTTAACCCTTACTCTGTCATAACTCTTAAACAAGACTTAGATACTATCCATTTGCGCATCTAGTAGTTCAAATAACACATAATTTATTTTGATTTAAACCTGATAATTTCAAAGATATTGACACACAGCTATTTGATTCAAGTATATATTGATTGGTAGAAATTTTCTTTTTTCTTTTTAGTTTAATCATTTAGATATGGGTTAAAACACGCGGCAAAACACGACCGAGTGCAAAGCCTTGTTGGAACATCATTTGACAGTTTTTTAAGTGTAGTTGTAGACTCGTTATTCAAATGAAGCTTTCTATTACAACACTTTCATCACTATATAAACAAAAAAGAAGAAGAAGAAGAAGATTATCATGTTTAGGGAGTATAACACTAGATGTGGAATCCAAAATTGATGAAAATATTTTAGACCATGTTCTAAAAGGTAAGGTGTAATAAGAAATTGAAAATTTTCTTGAAAAAATTTCATGAAAATTTTCTTGAAAAAATTTCATTGAGATTATGAATGAAGTCAATTTTATAATGTAGAGTACCAGTTTTAAGAACAAGGCATGACGAATGTATGTCTAATTTTGATAAAAGAAAAAAATATAAACTGTTGAGCAAAGGGTTTAAAAGGCAAGATGCTGAAAGAGATCAATTTAAGTTTGACAGATGTAGAATTATTTTTTGTAGATATTTTCAAGAGATTATGGTGAGAGACAATTATTTTCTAGACAAAAAAAATATCAATCTTAAGAATAAATCACGAATGAGATATGTTGTTGTTATTTTTGTTAAAAAATATAATAAAAAGAGCTATTTTAAACCAAATTTTAAAATATATAGAGGTAACAACTAATTTAGATATAAGAAACCTGAAGACAATTTTCATAAAAAATAATTTGATAAGGAGACATTTGGAATCATCTGCACCAATTATAGAAAAATTGTAAAATGATTCAGCAAAATGGAAGACAGGGGATAGTTTTACAATGAAAGATGAGAGAGAGGATTGTTTTGAATCTCAAAAGGGGTTGTTTTAATAATGAGATATGAGAGAGGGGGTTGTATTGAATTTCAAAAAAAGTGATTAGTGAAAGTGGGGTTGGTTTCATGATAAGTTATGTAAATGAGGGGTTAATTTGAATTTCAGAAAAGGTTATAAAGTGACAGATTGCCAGATTGGTTGGTTTCATATTGAGATATGAGTGAGAGGGCTTTGTTTGAATTAAAAAAAAAATTAAGATGTAATAATGTGATTTGACTTTTGGCTGGAGGAAAGCGAGAGTGAGCTAATAGGTGGACTTTTGGCTTGAGAAGACAGAAGTGAGAGTAGAGGGGACACATGGATAGCCCCAAAGGTTGGGGAAAATGGGAGAAAATTTCTCCTTTTTTTCTTTCTTTCTCTCCCCTGCCAACTTGAAAGTGGGTTTCTGCTTAGTATATACTATATAGATATAGCGCATATCAAAGATTGAGTATCTTAAAGTTGTAAAACATAATAAGATAACCACACATTGCAGCCTCCTCTAAACATATCCCTTGTTTGTGAATAGCAAAAATTTATGCACGATTCATTATGTGATACTAAGCATTCTCATCCTGATCATATTCCTCTCGAGTCATGATGCAAAAGCTGTAACAAGGTATAATAAGTCAGTGTCTGTGAGATTCATTACACAGAAAATCCAGGGATGGGGCAAAAATGTTGTGTATGTTTCCTCAAAATTGCAAACCTTAGTGCTTATACCATCATCACTAACAATTAACATTGAGGCTATCGTAACTCATAAACACACATGGATGAAGCAATAATAGATATATTGACAGGCAATGGAAAAACTCTTGACCAGCAATTAGATAAATATAAGATGAGCAAAAGAAAATGCTGTGAGCCATTACCTGACAACACATAGAGCATCATGAAGACTCCGCTCTGCCTCATCGATCATCAGCTGATTCGACCCCCTAACAAGCACAGTAGTCGTCCTCCCCATATTCTTGATTCCAGTAATCTTCACAATCTTTCCATCGCCAATCGAAGCCTCTTCTACACACTCTGCAAACCCCAGCTTCTCCTCCCTGAAATGCTCGATATTGGCAATTGGCAAGCAGTTCAATGTCTTGGTAATGAACTCAATGTCATCCCTCTCCACATCCTTAATCACCATAATCTTCGCCTTGGCAAGATAATGCAGCGACAGATCCGTCACCGCATCTCTCAGAATGCTCTTCTGAATCAGAAGTACATTGCATCCCGTTGCCTTTATCTTCTTCACCATCCCCAAAATATAGTTCCTCTCCTCCCTCAAAATGCGATCCATCTGAGTATAATCAGAAACCACAATGCTCTGCTCAATGTCAGTCTTGGGCGGCGAGATCTGGAACTGAATGACGGCGATCTTTGCATTCTCGACGCGGGTAGGGCCACCAGCAGAATGACTAGCCTTCTTATCAAAAACCAGTCCCTTAATGAGCTCAGTGTCATCGACGGTGCCACCTAATTTCTTGACGATCTTAACATCACGAAGGTCGACGAGATCAGGGTGAGCAGGATCAACAACTGAGAGCACAGCATCCACAGCGAGAGGAGCTAGGAGGGATGAGTACTGGCTGACGACCTTACTGTTGAGGGAAGTGGCAGCGGATTTGATGAGGGAATCGCGATCGGAGAGCTCAACAGGGACGGCCATATTGTGGAGGATGTCGACGGCGCGAGTGGAGAGCTTGTGGAGGGAATCGGAGACGACAGTGGGGTGAATGCCGAAGGTCAAGAGGGTGGAGGATCGGCGGAGGAGGGAGCCAGCAAGGACGACGACGGTGGTGGTGCCATCACCGGCGGCGGCATCCTGGGACTTGGAGAGGTCGACAAGCATCTTGGCGGCGGGCTGGAGGACCTCCATCTTGTTGAGGATGGTGGCGCCGTCGTTGGTGATGATGACGTCGCCGTTGGGGGAGGAGATCATCTTGTCCATGCCCTTGGGGCCGAGAGAGGTGCGGACGGCGTCGGCGACGGAGCGGGCGGCGTTGATGTTGGCCATTCGGACGTCGTCCCGGCGCTTGGTGTCCGTGTAGGTCTCCGTCTTGGAGGAGGAGGATCGGAAAGATGACGGAGCGGCGGCGGCGGCGGCCATTGTGAGATCGATAGAAGGAAACTCTAACCCTAGTTCTGAAAATGGAGAGAGAGGGATGAGAAGTAAAGGGACCTTCGAGTAGGGTGGCCAACGGGACGAATCGGGTTGATTCGTTCCGTCTGGCAAACGAATCGTGGACGAGACGGGTTGGACCCGTCTCGTCACGGGTTAAACGGGACGGGTTCAAATCCCGGGTAACGAATCGGGTCTCCTGACCCGATTCGTTATCGGATTCGGCGAGACGGGTTAGACCCGTCTCGCCTATTTTTTTTTTTTTAATTCGTTAATTCATAAATTTTAAATTTTAAAGTTAAAAGAAAAAATAGGAAAAAATAGGGAAAAAATTTTAAAAAATTTTCTAAAATTATAAAAAAAAATAGAATTGATTTTCACTAATTACAAGTTTTTTTAAGGCAAAATGGCAAATTATTTTATTAATATGAAAAAATCATATACATTGCTCATCATATACAATGTACATAAAACTCATCTCGTATACATAACAAAACTCTGGTGCTCATCTCATACAATGTATATAAAAAACTCTGGTGGTTCTCTATTCGTCATCCTCGTCTTGTTCAAATTCTTCATCCAGAATAGCTTTTCCTTGTGTGCGTCTTTCTGCATCGAATCAGTCCTTTAAGCAAACCGCCATCTCCAAGTGTTTCGGCGTCAGCCTGCTCCTCCAGGGTGTCAAAACTCTACCACCTGCAGAAAACGCGCTCTCGGACGCTACTGTAGAGGCCGGAGGTGTTAGTATATCTCGGGCCATGGTAGAAAGAATAGAAAATTGTTTTTTCTGTTCTTTCCACCACGGCAAAACATCAAATGTTTCCCATGGTTCATCATCATTTTCATTTATTTCAGCAGGCATTGTGTTCAAATATAAATTAAGTTCATCAAATGAACCTGCTCCTGAAGAGTGTTTCTTTCTAGTATTAGAGGAAAGTATACTTTTAAAATTAGATAATCTTTTACCTAGACTACTAGAAGAAGTTTGTGATGGTGTAGGTGCCCTAAATTCAGAAGAAGAAGGTGGAAATAACTCATCTCTGTACAATGAGTACATTTCTTCTAAAAGAGATCTAATTTCTAAAAGTAATTTATCTACATCTTGTTCATAATTTAAACATAAAATAAAATTAGATAATAAAAGTTTTAAATTATCTATTTTAATTCTAGGATCCATAATTGCAGCTAAGTAAAATAAAAAAGGCATATTTTCAAAATATTTTCGAAATTTTTCTTCCATATCATGTATAGCCTCTACAAGACTATCATCATCTCTATATGCAGCAAATACTTGAGCAATTTCATTAAGATTATAAAAAACTAAGTTACATGTGGGATAATACGTACTAGAAAGTGCTTTTGTGGCAGTGTCAAATTTTTCTAGAAAACTACAAAAATTTTCATATAATTTCCATTCTTCATCACTAATATAAAGAGATGAACATTCATTTATTGTAAAAAATTGAATTGCTTGTTTAAAAGGAAGGCAATCTTTAATCATATAGTAGCTTGAATTCCAACGAGTTTTCACATCTGCTTGGAGCAGTTTTTCCTTTAGTCCACATTGTCGGCAATAAGCTTTAAAAGATTGTCTCCTAGGTCCACTGTGTTTTATATGTAAAATAATTTCTTTAACTTTATAAATATATTTGTCTAAGAGCTTTAGACCATCTTGTACACATAAATTCAATATATGGCAAACACATCTAACATGAAAAAGTTTACCATTTAAAATTGGATCTAATATCGTTTTCAATTGTCTTATTGAAGCAGTATTTTCACTTGCATTATCAAAAGAAATAGAAAATATTTTATTTTCTATACCATAATTTCTACAAGTAAGAAAAATTGAATTTGCTACATTTGTAGCAGAATGTTTCCCAGAAAATTTAGAAAATGATAAAATACGTTTTTGTAAAATCCAATTTTCATCAATAAAGTGAGCAGTAACACATAAATAATGAATAAGATTAAGAGCTTCCCATATATCGGAAGTTAAAGAAATTTTTCTAGCATCACTAGTAAAAAGAGCCTTCAAAATATTTTTTCTATTTACAAATAAATCTTCAATTTCTCTAGTTATAGTTTGTCTGCTAATTCTCTTATAATCAGGAGCAAAAACAGATTTAAGATAATCAACTAATGCATCTGATTCAGTAAAAGAAAATGGAAGTTCTGCTCGAACAATAAATTCAGCTAACTTATGTTTATTTACTTCAGGCTTATATCTCCAAGTGGAGAGTGTGCCTGAATCAGCTAATATTTGTGCTTGTTGTGGTGGTAAACCGTGACTTTTAGCATGCTTTTTTTCATAGTGTTTATTAAGAACACCTGTACCGTATCCTTCTTTATGATCAAATAGTTGATGACAGTACTTACATTCTGCCTTTCTTCTACCTTCAACAAATTTTAAGACAAAATGGTTCCACACTGCAGAAGTTTTAGCTCTTTCTTTAGTGGTTGTGCTTGTGCTAGTTGGTTCAGGTTGTTGTGTTTCTGGAACTATAGTGTCATGCTGTGTTGGTTGTGTATCGTGTTGTTCTTGTGTTTCAGTAAAAAAGGAGCCAGAGATTGTGCGTGCATTGGTGATGTTGACATTAAAAGTTGAGAATATGAGGCATATTGAGGAGGGAAGGAAATAGAATGCCGACCTGTACCACTATCACTGGCATATGCAGCATGAGTATATGGTGCAAAACCACTGTAGTCAAATGCATAGCTTGACGAACTGTGATAGGGAGCAAATGCGGATGTTGGTGGAGCATAGCTGTATGGTGGGTAAGCGGTATATGCTGATGATGAGCTACCGCCAACATCGGTGTAAGGTGCGGCAGCTGACGGATTGTGTGTTGATGAAGAGCTGCCACCGGCTTCGGATGAGGAACCGCCAGTACTCCAGTTGGGATCCATTAGACTAGATTGAAAGTTGGTAGAGATTTGTAATTGTAAGAGAATAAGAGTGAATTAGAGTTAGAGGATGAAAATAGAAGAGAGAGTTGAGATGAAGTGAGAATGTGAGATGAAAATGAATGAGGGTAGAGGGTATTTATAGAAGATTAGAGGTTAGGGTTTTTATTTTTTATTTTTTTTTAGTGCCAACGGCTCAAAACTGAGCCGTTGGGGTGAAAAACGAGGGTGCCACGTGGCACCCTCGTTTTTCACCCCAACGGCTCAGTTTTGAGCCGTTGAGGGTTTAAAATAAAAAAATTTTTAATATAGGGGGCGTATAATAATTTTCCCCTCTAACGTTCTTAAAAAATTATTGGACTAAAAAAAAAAAAATTAAGAAGGGGGGGTCGGGGAAATTTTCCCCGACCCGACTCGTCCCGTGATTCGTCACGGGACGAATTGGATTCGTCCCGTGACCACGGGACGGGTCAACCCGTTTCGACCCGCCCCTTAACGGGGCGGGTACGGGTTGACCCGCCAACCCGTCTGTGCGACTCCGACGAGTCGCACAGTACGGGTCGGGGCGGGTCGACGCGGGTCGACCCGCCCCGGTGGCCACCCCTACCTTCGAGCGAGTAGCGAATTGAGTTATGAGTAGAGGACGCCGATGGCAAAACTCTAGGCCCTACATCGGTGCGGATATGGGCGCCTAGCAATGTGATCAAGGCACCCGCCCATCAGATCCAAGCACCCACCCAAAATTTCAAAAATATCCAAATTATCCCTATCCCTCCTGCCCCTCTCATTTTGCTCCCCCGACCTCCCTCGTCGACGGCCCACGCACACGTATGTCGTCACACCGCCGCCCCCCACTCTCGTCTGTCGCCATCCTCTTCCTCTCCTCTTCCCCTCTTTCCACACACCTCCCCCTCCCTCCACCTCCTTTCTCCTCCTCGCGACGAAGAGAAGAAAGGAGGGAAAGGAGTGGGAGGAGAGCCTCCCCCTACCCCTCGCCATCCAAATCTGGCGGCGGCGGAGGAAGGAAGGGGAGGATGGCCTCTCCCCCCGCCGGTCGCCCCCCCTCCCCCAACCCCCCGCCCCCTTCCCCTCCCCCTCCTTTGCCCACCCTTCTCCCTCCTCCCCCGATTGCTGTCGACCTTCTCCATTACCTTCCCCTTGTTCCCTTGTTTCGGCCTTCGCTAGTCGAACAATTGCAGCTCTGTCTGCAATTGTTCAACCAGCGAAGGTCGAACATGATGGTGATGGGGTGGGAATAAGGGAGGTCAGTGATGGTCAGGGGGAGGTTAGGGGAGGGGACCGGGGACTGCTGGCGAGGGAAGAAGAGGAGGATGAAGGATAAGGAAGAAGTGGGTTTGTTGGATTTTTTTTCATGAGGGCAAATGTGTCCACGTAAAAAATAGATGACTACTGATTTTTTGGTGGGTGTCTTACTCAGTTCATGGGTGCCTATATCCGCACTCCCTAAATCTAATCAAAACTAGTCTTTAGTCACGTGCATTTGCAAGTGCTTTTAAACTAAAATATTTTTCTTTAGGGTTTTTTCCATACCCAAAATATTTATAAATTCCTTGTTCACCCCCCGAAATCTTCATATTTTCATATGGACCCCCATATCTTATAAGTTTGGACGAAACACTCCACTTTGCTAGTTGTTATCTATTTTGTAATGGTAGACAGGTGAAAAACCCTTTCTACCCTCCAATCTAATAATTCATCTCAGATCTCATTAACTCTCCTTCTCTCTCTCTCTCTCTCACTCTCGTCTCAAATCTCGCTCTGCTCTCTCTTTTCGGCTTCAGAGAAGACAACCTGGTGGGAGGAGTACCCGTTGTCGTAGAAATGTTGCTATCGCTGGCAACCAAAGATGGGGAGATTTGTCTTGAAGGGGTTGCTGCAGAAGAAAGGCGAACAAATCGAAGGTAAAATTGTTGAACTTCATTAGAATTGTTGTTGTTTTGGGTGGAAAATGGTTAAATTTTGTTTAAATTGGTGCTCAATTGGGTGAAAATTTGGGAATCAGGGCATGAGTGTGGGAAGCCCATTTGAAGTTGGCTCAGCACATTGCTTACGCGTAGCAGCATCTTCTGGAATTTGTTTTTGAGTGAAATTTGTTCTTTTTGAGTGAAATTGGTTAGGCCTAGCTCATTGCCTTTTTCTTTTTGAGTGAAATTTGTTTTAGAATCTTGATTTGTTCTGAAATTTATGCGCAAAGTTCACTCTGTTCGTTGTTATTGTCACATCCCCCACCACCACGTGGCATAACTACCGTATTGTTGACCCAATTACACATGTAACTATACAGAATCACATGAAGAGAAGCTGGATGGAGCAAAGCAGAGAATGCTCTTACTGTCCCATGAAGTTTTAGTGCTACATTAAGGGTACTCTTCGAAGTAGCTAGATTAATTAATTTCGTGTACACTTGAGTAAAATTGGTCTTTTGATCTGATTTCTTTAATATCTAATTTGACAAATATATTATCTGTATGACATGCACCCAAGCATACATGTGTCTCATGTAAACATACATACTTCCATACATAAATAAGTACACACGTAATATTAGCATACAACTTCTGTTTTCTTCACTATTTTGACTTAAGATTTAAGAAACAAAGAAGTGCATCTATATAGTACATAATTATCAATTCTGAAATAAACAAAACAAGTTACATTTCTCATGGATGATGGAACTTATACTTGGTACGACCACTACTTGTTCTATCATCTTCTTATGTTTAGCATCATATATTGGTTTTGAATTTTAACTAATGCAATGTTAGCATCAGTTGTCCCAATTCTCGGTTGACATTTTTTATTTTGTTACTGTAAATTTTATTTTATTTATTTTAGAACTGAGGAGAAGGTGGTCCTTGCTATTGTGAAGCACAGGTGTTACTGGAGATGGGTTCTTAGACCAGGCAAAAAAATATGAGTGTGAGAAGCAAAAAAAAAACTCTTAGAATTGAGTTGGATAACAATGGTCTATAGGGTTTGCATGATGTACAAGTAGGTGTAGCCCATTGAATAGAAGGTCATGTGTTGAAAGTGGCATGTACTGTACGTGTCGAAAAAAATTAAAACCGCGCAAATTCTTTATTTGATTGTAAAGAAAATTACAACGGATCAATAATCTGATTACAAAAGAGGAAAGAATTGTTGAATCTCCCCTTTGTTTAATGTTGGGTTCTTCGTGTAGCGGTGGAGAGTGATTCTTATTCTCTGTTGACGAACCGAACCGGAAGCTTGATTTTTGAATCTTCTTTATCTCATTGGTAGCCCACTGGTCAGGTATGAAACCTTAATCAGTGGCTAAAATCTTAAAGAGATTAGAAACTTCACTTGAACTCAGCAAGTTTATAGAGTTTTCTCCTCCAACACAATATGTGTTCAGCAGTCTGGTGCTTAGCTTTCAGCCTTCTGTATTTATCCAGCTTCAAGCGTCAAGCATCAAGTGTGCTTTTTAGGGGATTCTCCTCCTTTTCTACTCTGAGCTCCTCCCATTTTACTCTGAGTTCTCCCCAGGTCCTCTCTCAAGAGCTCCCCTTAGAGTGGTGTCCTCTTTTTTTTCCCTCCCTTTTTCTTTAGTTATTCATGTTTATTTATAGAGAAAATTGGAGTGTAACTGTCCCCTTAAAACTCTCCATTAATGAGGATTAATCTCTCCTTTAAGTGGGGAGAACGTGGTAGTGACTGACCCAGTCATGACTGACAGTTACAGCAGAAACGCGGGTCTCGCGTTGAATGCGGACCTCACTCTGATATTGAGACGCGGAGCTCACAAGCTCACGTCTGTGTTGGAATGCGGAGCTGCTTAGGCTTGCGTTTGAGTTGAAACGCGGAGATGGCTGAGGTTCCCATCTGACAAAGGATACGAGGTCCGCGTCTGGCAACCTCCGCGTCTGACATTGGAACGCGAGGTCTGCGTCTGGCGACCTCCGTGTCTGAGGCTGAAACGCGACCTCCGCGTTTGGCATTGGAACGCGACCTCTGCGTCTGGGAGGTTCGCGTTTTAGGTTTTGTCTTCAGTAATTTTTTGATAGCCTACATAACCCCCTCCAAAGTTTTCGAAACTCCGTGGTTGACTGAGACGGATTTCAAAATACTTTAGATTTCAGTTGAATCTGGACTTTCTGTAATCGGACTGGCATTCTTCTGAGAGGTAGTCTTGAGCTTGATCTTATCTGGATTCTGGTCTTCGTGAGTGTACTATTGAATTGCTTGAAGCCTCCAAGAAAGATCGTTGTAATTTGATTGTCGGTATACTATTGAACCGGTAGAGTTGTCAATTACTTTTGCCAGTGTACTATTGAACTGATTGCAGTAGTAGGGACATACTCTTTGTATTGGGGAGAGAGAGGACGCAGCTCTCACAGACGCGATTCTGGCACACTGATCAAGTAGAGACGCGAACTTCACCAAAGTTGAGACGCGACTCTCAATTGTTGTAGAGTCGCGGCTCTCAATTACTGTAGAGACGTAGTCTTTACTTGCTGTTGAGACTCGACTCTTAAGTTCGTTGAGTCGCAGCTCTATATTTGAGACGCGAAGGTAACACTCAAAGCTTCTTTAGAAGAGTTTTAATTGCTAGAGGTGCGATATTAACTTTACTGGAAAAATTTGAGAAGGCTACTGTCAGAGGTGTGATGTTAACTTGACAGTGGGATCAGGACTTGTAATTTGAATAAGTTTTGTAGACTTTCTATTCTATTGATGAGAATAACAAGTGGAGTTTGATCCGCTGGGGATTATGCTAGAGTCTATCGTCAGAGGTTTAGTGTTAACATGACTAGAACTCTGCGGGGAATGAAAGTTTGCTGTTAGAGGTGTGATATTAACATAACAATGATTGATTTTGCGATTTACGCAATTTAAGTGGACTTGTCGTTCTATTGAAGAGAATGACAAGTCAGATTGGATTTGTTGAAGATCCATGGAGATTTTTACCGTCAAAGGTGTAATGTTAACGTGACAGGTTTAGATTTATTGAGCAAATTGAATTGTCAGAGGTGTGATATTAACTTGACAAAGATGTGTGCTAGAGGTGTGATATTAACTTAGCACCATGAAAGTCTCATTTTCACTGAGAAAATTTGAGAGATGATCATTATCATAGGTGTAATGTTAACTTAACAATGAAATACATGCTAGAGGAGTGATGTTTAACTTAGCATTGAAAGATCTCATTTTCACTGAGAAAATTGAGGAGATCACTATCATAGGTGTAATGTTAACTTAACAGCGATTGATTTTGTGATATGAGTAACTTTGGTCAGAAGTGTAGTATTAACTTGACTGAGAGATTCTGCGATTTGCGTAGTTTGGTGGACTCGCCATCATATTGAAGAGGACTGACAAGTTGAAATTTTGGTCAGGGGTGTGATGTTAACTTGACCGAGATTTCTCTTGCGATTTGAGCAAGTTGATCAGAGGTGTGATGTTAACTTAACCGGGATTTGTCTTGCGACTGGAGCAAGTTTGGTCAGAGGTGGGACGTTAACTTGACCGTGATTTGTTTTGCGATTGGGGCAAGTTTGGTCAGAGGTGTGATGTTAACTTGACCGGGATTTGTCTACTATTAGAGATGTGATTTTGAGCATAACAGTATTTTGAGTGGACTTGTCATTCTATTGAAGAAAATTGACAAGTTAAAATTTTACCTCCGGGGAAACATCAAAGCCTTACTGTCAGAAGTGTAATGTTAACATGACAGGTTCGATCTGTAATTATTTTGCTGAAAAAACAGTCACATGCTTTTTGTGGTCCTACCATTCTGTGGGTAGAATTGGTAAGGGATTTTGGAGAGAATTTTAGGGAATGAGTTGTCAGAGGTAACTGTTAACTTGACAAATATTGATTTTCCTAGAAAATAAAGATTTACTGTTAGAGGTGTAATGTTTAACATAACAGTAATGAGATTTTGCGATTTAAGCAATTTAAGTGGACCTGTTATTCTATTAAAGAGAATGACAAGTAAGACTAGACCCATCGGGGATCTAAATATTTCTTTACCGTCAGAGGTGTGATATTAACTTAACGGATCAGAATGAATCTTGTCAAATGTGTGATATTAACTTGACAAGGACGTGAGCTAGAGGTGTACTGTTAACTTAGCTCCATAAGAACTTCAGTTTCATTAGGGAGACTGAAGATATCACTATCATAGGTAGTGTTAAACTTAACAGTGGAGGTAATGCTAGAGGTTGATGTTAAACTTAGCATTGATCATCTCGATTCCGATATGAAAGTTCGAGGGAAAGTCATTGTCATAGGTGTATTGTTGAACTTAATAATGAATTGGATGCTAGAGGTGTGATGTTAAACTTAGCATCGCTCGTCTCAGCTTTGATATGAAAGCCTGAGGAAAAGTCATTGACATAGGTGTAGTGTTGAACTTAACAATGAACTAGATGTTAGAGGTGTGATGTTAAACTTAGCATCGCTCATTTCAGCTTCGATATGGAAGCCTGAGGAAAAGTGACCGTCAGAGGTTTAATATTGAACTTAGTAGTAATTTATCACTGTTAGAGGTGTAGTATTAACATAACATTAGTTTGTCAGAGGTGTAATGTTAACATGATAGTAGTTGGTTTGTGATATGAGCAATTTTGAGGACTTGTCATTTTATTGATGAGAATTGATAAGTGGGAGTTTGGAATGTCAGAGGTGTAGTATTAACTTGACAATCATTGACTTGCGATATGAGTAATTTTGAGGACTTGCCATTCTATTAATGAGAATTGATAAGTAAAGTTTAGAATGTCAGAGGTGTAGTGTTAACTTGACAATCATTGATTTGCGATATGAGCAATTTTGAGGACTTATCATTCTATTGATAAGAATTGACAAGTGAAGTTTGGAATGTCAGAGATGTAGTATTAACTTGACAATTTGGTTGATTTGTGACTCCATGTAGAGGAGCGATAAGTGAAGCTTGTACTTACTGGGGAGTATTAAAACTTTTCATTGTCAGAGGTTTGATATTAAACTTAACAATGATTGTATTTGTGGACCTACCACTCTATGGAAGAGAATTGGTACGAGATTTTGGTAAAAAATAAAATGAATTGTCAGAGGTGCAATATTAACATGACAATCATTGATTTTCTAGGGACATGGGAGATTCGCCTTTAGAGGTGTAATATTAACATAACGGAGATTTTAAATGAGTTTTGTTGTCAGAGGTTTAATATTAACTTGACTGAATCTGTTGGGAATTGGGAAATCTGTTTTGTCAGAGGTTTACTGTTAACATGACAAGTCCCAGCTCATTTCGTTGGAGGAATGAAATAGGTATTTTTGTGGCCCTACCATTATGCGAGTGAGAATTGGTAGGAGATTTTGGAGGAGAAGATGGGACCAAGTCCATCAAGGTTTTTAGCAAACCTTCTACTCAGGCTCGTGTTTCCGCGTCTGAGAAAGGACGCGAAGTCCGCGTCTGACTAAGAAAGAACGCGAGGTCCGCATCTGCGACCTCCGCGTCTGACATTGGAATGCGAGGTCTGCGTCTGACGTTCTCCATGTCTGAAATTAGAACGCGAGGTCTGCGTCTCTTGGAGGAGTTTGAGTTTGAAGCCTTACAGGCTAAAAACTGACGGCTTAGTCATCTGAAAGTTACAGTGACAATCAGAGAGCACCGTCGAGATGAACTGCTCGCAATGGTACTTGAACCCTATGGAATGAGAGCTTCTCAGTTCATATTTGAACTTGGTCTCTTGGGGCTGAGCGCGAACCTCGCGTTTCTGAAGTGAAACGCGATGATCTCATTTTGGCTCAGCCTCCTGCTGAACGCGTGTCTTGCGCTTTTGAATAGAAACGCGAAGGTCATCCTTTAATACTGTCAGCGACTCTTGCATTTTAAAATTAAAACGCTAAGGTCATGTTCTGGCACGGCCTTAGGCTGAACGTGGGTCTCGCGTTCTTGAAGTAAGACGCAGATCTCGCGTTTTGACACAACTTGAGGCTGAACATGAACTTCACATTTTGGCGCTGCAACGCGCAGCTCGTGAACGCGAGCATCGCGTTTTGTTGTAGAAATGTGGGGCTGAAAGCGAGCTTCGCGTTTGGTGCCAAAATGCGGGGGTGAAAGCGAGCTCTTTTGCTGATGGTGAACTTGACGTCTTTGTCGACGATCATCAATCCGTTTGGCTCGCATGAGTTGATGCGCCCCTGCAAATTGAGTTTGCTGAGCCTTGGGAGGAGTTTTGTGGCGAGATTGGCCCCACCACTGTGTTGGTTGTGAGCCAAGACAACTGATCTTGCGGGTCTCTTGAGAGACATAGTCGCAAATTATATTGGCTCCACAGGAGGTTGTCAGAACCTCAAGAGAGGTTGAGCCACTTGCTTTGTCAAAAAGCGTATAGACTTTTCTATGAGAAGTCTCCGAAGAGCCTTGAGAGCGAGTTTATGCTTGAGAATTTGGTTGCTAATGGAGCCCGATGAGAGAAGTTATTCGAACTTCTCTTGGTCGAATTCGACGATGAGCGATTCGACGGTTTATCCGAGAAGCTTGAGGTCGGCTTGCGCTACGGTTTTCTCATTGGTAGAGAAAACAGGTCCCCTGCAGAGTCGCCATCTTTTGTACGCGTCGGAAAAAATTGAAACCGCGCAAATTCTTTATTTAATTGTAAAGAAAATTACAACGGATCAATAATCCGATTACAAAAGAGGGAAGAATTATTTGATCTCTCCTTTGTTTAATATTGGGTTCTTCGTGTAGCGGTAGAGAGTGCTTCTTATTATCCGTTGACGAACTGAACCAGAAGCTTGATTTTTGGACTTTCTTGCTCTCATTGGAGGCCCACTGGTCAGGTATGAAATCTTAATCAGTAGCTAAAATCTTAAAGAGATTAGAAACTCTACTTGAACTCAGTAAGTTTATAGAGTTTTCTCCTCTAACACAATATGTGTTCAGTAGCCTTGTGCTTAGCTTTCAGCCTTCTATATTTATCCAGCTTAAGCGTCAAGCATCAAGTGTGCCTTTTAGGGGATTTTCCTCCTTTTCTCTTCAGAGCTCCTCCCATTTTACTCTGAGTTCCCCCAGGTCCTCTTCAGAGCTCCCCTTAGAGAGGTCTCCTCTTTTTCTCCTCCCTCTTCC
>JAVJIF010031372.1:0-39153 GCA_038442645.1 Agave tequilana
TCTCATGATGGCCTATAAAGACATTATTCTTGATAGCGACTCGGTCTGGTATCTCGATACAGGCGCTAGCAATCACATGAGTGGGCACAAACATCTCTTTATGGAGATCCAAGAGATAGAAGATGGGCACGTGTCATTTGGAGATGCGTCGAAGGTTCAAGTCAAAGGCCGAGGAAAAATACGCTTTTCTCAAAAGGATGGCAAAGAGGGACAATTGAGGATGTCTACTATGTGCCTGACATGAAAAGTAATCTCCTTAGCATGGGCCAACTATTAGAGAAGGGATATTCGATCTTCATGAAAGATCGAATGTTACACTTGAAAGACAAAGGAGGCCGGTTACTTGCACGAGTGGAGATGGCCAAGAATCGGATGTTCAAACTCAACTTGAGAAGTGTGCGAGAAAGGTGCTTGCAAGTCAACATGGATGACAAAGTCTCGTTGTGGCACTTGCGGTTCGGACACTTACATTATGGCGGCCTAACAGAATTAGCAGAGAAGCATATGATCCACGGGTTACCAGATATGGACTACACCAAGAAATTTTGCGAAGGGTGTGTACTTGGCAAGCAAAAAGGAACACTTTTCAGAAAAGGCGGAATATCGTGCAAGGAGTTCTCTCGAGTTGGTACATACCGATATATGTGGCCCGATCACACCTAAGTCATTCAGTGAGAAAAGGTACTTTATCACCTTTATTGACGACTACACAAGGAAGACTTGGGTTTACTTCATGAAAGAAAAGTCCGAGGCACTCGAGGTGTTCAAGAAATTCAAGATGCAAGTAGAGAAGACAACTGGTCTTTATATCAAGGCCTTACGATCGGACAGAGGCGGAGAGTACATGTCAACTGCTTTCAAAAGCTACTGCGAGGAATAAGGAATCAGAAGATTCTTGACTGCACCATACTCACCTCAGCAAAATGGTGTGGCCGAGAGGAAAAACTGGACTATTTTTGATATGGTTCGGTCGATGTTGAAGAGCAAAAACATGCAAAAGAATTTTGGGCAGAAGCGGTGCAATGTGCTGTGTATGTGCAAAATCGGTGCCCACATGCGAAGATGGGAGATCAAACACCCCAGGAAGCTTGGAGCGGACGAAAACCAACCGTATCACATTTGAGAGTATTCGATAGTGTGGCCTATGCGCACGTACCGGATCAAAGAAGAACCAAGCTAGATGACAGAGTAAGAAGTACGTGTTCATCGGGTATGACGAGAAGACAAAAGCTTTCAAGTTATTCGACCCGATCGAAGAAAAGGTGGTTGTAAGCCGAGATGTGCAAGTGAATGAAGAAAGCGCATGGGATTGGAACAACAAAAAAGAGGTGGCGCAGGAGGAAGAAATAGAAGAATCAACCTCTGCACCGATAATCAAACAGACAAGCCCTCCGACATCTGATGATGAAGAAGAACCAAGACAACCAAAGATGCGAAGCTTGCAAGATCTATACGAGATAACAAGCGAAGTACACTTGGTATGTCTTCTAGCGGATGCTGAGAATATCACTTTTGAAGAAGCAGTGAGAGATAAGAAATGACAAGCCGCGATGGATGAAGAAATAAGTGCTATTGAAAGAAATGAAACTTGGGAGTTGGTGGAGCTGCCGAAAGGACATCAACCATAGGAGTAAAATGGGTGTATAAGAAAAAGATGAATGCCCAAGGTGAGATAGAAAGATATAAGGCACGTCTAGTAGCAAGGCTATAGACAAAAGGCTGGGATTGATTATGATGAAGTCTTTGCTCCAGTCGCGAGGATGGAGACAATTCGGCTTCTTATATCCCAAGCAGCACAATTCAAGTGGCCAATCTATCAAATGGACGGAAGTGAAGTCAGCATTTTTAAATGGTGTGCTTAAAGAAGAAGTATATGTGGAGCAACCTCCTGGATACATGAAAGCCGGGAAGGAGAAAAAAGTGTTGAAGTTAAAGAAGGCGCTATATGGGCTGAAGCAAGCGCCGCGAGTATGGAATACCCGAATCGACACCTATCTCAAAGGGAACAGGTCATGCAATGTCCTCATGAGCATGCATTATACGTGAAGAAGAAAAAAGGTAACTTGTTGTTTGTTGCTCTTTTTGTTGATGATCTCATATTCATGGAGAATAATGAGGAGATGATAAAAGACTTCAAAGAAGCGATGACTCGGGAGTTCGAGATGACAGATTTGGGGCTGATGAAGTATTTTCTTGGTCTTGAGGTTAAGCAAGGAAAATCGGGAATATTTGTGTCCCAAGAGGCGTATGCAAAAGACATTTTGAAGAAAAACAAGATGGAAGATTGCAACCCGGTAGCAACACCGATGGAACTTGGTGCGAAACTCTCAAAATTTGATGAAGGAGATCGAGTGGATGCAAACAAATACCGGAGCTTAGTTGGGAGTTTACGGTATCTCACATGCACAAGGCCTGACATTGCATATAGTGTCGGGATAGTGAGTCGGTTCATGGAGGAACCGAAATACTCACATTTGAAGGCTATCAAGAGGATTCTTCGATACATTCGAGGAACTGTATCACTCGGGTTATTCTACTCGGAGACACATGAATACAAACTGGTGGGTTACTCCGACAGTGATTGGTGCGGAGATATAGATGATCGGAAAAGCACATCGGGATATGTGTTTTATATGGGAGATACAGCTTTCACATGGGTCTCAAAGAACAATAGTAACCTTATCAACATGCGAAGCAGAATATGTGGCAGCATCATGGTGCGTGTGTCACGCAATCTGGCTGAGAAATTTGCTATGTGAGCTAAAACTCCAGCAAAACGAAGCGACCGAAATACGAGTTGACAACAAATCAGCAATTGAGTTGGCAAAGAATCCGGTGCACCATGAAAGGAGTAAACATATAGATGTTCGTTTCCATTTCATACGGGAACATGTGAAGAAAGGTAAAGTGCGACTGAGTCACGTTGCGAGTCGTGATCAAGTGGCAGATATCTTTACAAAGCCGCTACCAACAGCGCTATTCGAAAATTGCAAGAAGATGATTGGAATGAAGGATGAAAAATGTTTGAGTTTAAGGGAGGAATTTGTTGAAAGATAAACTCAAATAAAGTCCCTTGGAGTTCCCAATACAACATTAATTAAGGAGATGAGAGGTCAAATGCATTATGTAGTGTGGAATCCCAAGAGTCATTGTGAGGAAGTCTAAGAGTCTTTGTGGGAACTTTGTGTGTGGAATTCCAATGTGTATGGAATCCAAGAGTCATTGTGAGGAAGTCTAAGAGTCTTTGTCTGTGGAATTCCAATGTGTGTGGAATCTCAAGAGTCATTAGGAGTCTATAAATAGTGTTGTCATCCTTGAATGAAATGAGTGAGCAAGAGTTTGATAGAAAAGAAATTTTTGTGTTCTTGCTCCTTGCTCCTCCTCCTCATATTTCTAGTTCTTCTTGTGCTAACAGCTATGAGGCGGAGTTCTCGGTCTGAGAAAGATCAGTTGAGGAATTTGAGGGAGTGAGGAGCATAAATAATTTGCTTGGTTTTTCTTTGCTTGTTTTTTTTCATGCATAAAATCTCTCTTTGACAGTATCAGTGCATGTACAGGTTATGCTGGGAAAGGTTTGGGTGGGGCAACAAGAAGGCTGATGAATTGCTTGTACCCGTTTCGAAGGATTACATCATGCGGTTGAGATCTTGTTACACTGTCCTTTTTGTCTTTCTGTTGCTTTATTGACACTATTTTCACTTTTCCTAAAAATTCTATTTTGTAGTCTTCCTATTTATCACCCTTTGTGCTGCATATTCAATTTTCAGTGTACATCATATGTCCATATTTATTATAAAAAGCTGCATAAGACTACATGCTAAAGGAGTAACCTAATAAAAAGAAATCCTTAATAAAAATTTGTTTGCTTCATTGGGCTAGATTTCTAAGAACAAGTTGACCACATGATAGTTCTTGCTGAGCAGCTGAGGCTTTGATTAATTTTTATTGCTTCTGTTGGATTCATATGTCCAAAATAAGGAATTGCGTAATTTCTAATTTCATTGGTGCTTTCTTATATACAGACTCAGTTAAGGCTAGAAGCATTTTATAAATGTAATGAGATGTTTGCAAAAATCCGTAGCCAATGAGTCAAGAAGGTTACGAAAGGAATTTCTTGAAAATGTTGTACAGAGCTGATGGATAATCTCGTACCGAAGAAGAGAGGGTGTGATCCATCTTCTCTGGATGAACATAAACCTGAAAATTGTTCTGAGATAAAGGATAACAGTACAAGGAAAACTTCAAAGAAACCAAGAAGACAGAAGATTGAGAGCCCGAGTATGCAATAAGAGAACGGGGATGGGAATACACATACTCCAAAAGAAGGTTAAAGAATTGATAAAAGTGGCTTGACTGCAAATTCCAGAGGGAGGAGAGGAAGCGGCAAAGGGACATGCGGGGAGAGAGAAGGGGAGGGGAAGAAGTACTGAATGATGACTCCACAGAAACAAGTTCTAGTGATGATTGTTGAAGGAAATAATCCTTGCATGTCACTAATTTAGCAAAACGTGCACAAATCCTTGCCACTAATTTAGCAAACGTGCTAAATTAATCTTGCCACTAATTTAGCAAACGTGCTAAATTAATCTTGCCAGTATTTTAGCACATGTACAGTATTTTTAGCATACCATGTTTAGGTTAGTTACCTTGTGTGATCGGCCTGATTGAAGGCAGCCTTTTCTTTCATTTTGTTCTCCATTTAGTTGTCTTTAAAAGCAGAGAATTATACAATGAAAAGCAAGCCAAAAAGTTTTTTTGCAGCTTCAATTCGTGTGAGTAATCTTGTAGCTTAGCTGTGAATCTCGTCGGCAACGTGCGCGTTGAATCTTCGGCGAGGTTCTAACAAGTGGTATCAGAGCGAGGCTATCGAAGATGTCTGGGAAGAAGGTCAACGACGGCGCCTCCAAAGATGGTGTGGTGTACCAGCGGGTGATTCGTGAGGTGAGCGGTGGGAGTAAGTATCCTGTCCTCACCAAGACCAATTACTCAGAGTGGGCACTCCTGATGAAGGTGAAGTTGAAGGCGAGAGCGTTGTGGACCGTCATCGAGGATGGCGCCGATAAAACATACACCTGTGATAAAAATTTCAAGACAATATATCAACATATCAATTTATTTTTGTGTCTTGCAAATTTTATCAAAACAAAACTTGAATTTTTATCAAACTTGATTTTTCCAAAAATGAATAGGGATATCAAAATAA
This sequence comes from Agave tequilana, assembly GCA_038442645.1. Taxonomy (NCBI): domain Eukaryota; kingdom Viridiplantae; phylum Streptophyta; class Magnoliopsida; order Asparagales; family Asparagaceae; genus Agave; species Agave tequilana. The sequence goes on from JAVJIF010031372.1 coordinate 5,204, forward strand.
GTTTGTTTAGCAAGTTAAAAACATGTATGTATAACTAGAATACATCTACTATACATATAAAACATGTAAACTTGTTTTGATCAACTATTCATAAAACAAATATCAAATCATAAAACGTGTGTTTTTTGTGCACTTGAGCATATCAACTAAACTAAGCTTTACAAATGGATCTAAAATTCTATCTAAACTAGGATACCTAAGTCTTCTTGACGATCTTCATCTTCAAGTAGACTTGCTCCAAACTCCGTGATTCTCTAAGTGCAAAGGTATGATCTTTAAGCTTTGGCACCGGAATCATCATGAATAGCTTCTAATCATCTTGTTGAAGCTAATCACCAACTAATATCCTGTTAATGATCTGAAACTTAGAAACACAAGAATATTAGTAAACATAACTACATGAGTGTTGATCATCATCAAAACTAGAGTGGAAGGCCATTGGGCCAACATCACTGGGCTCGCGAATGCCGATCCAGGCCCAAACAGGAGCAAGCCCATACCGTCCAAGATGAGGCAGAAGCCTCGCTCCTACTCGCGAAAATCTCGTCCATCTCCTCGCCACCGAAATCTGAAGTGCAATCTTCCGATGGAGCCCCGGCGACCTCACCACTGACTGATGTTCCACTCTCGCAGTCTGCTTCGGTCGGGTTGGGAGCGGAACAGAGGCATGGCGGCTCCGAATCAGAGGCGACGACACCACCCAGATCGAGATCTGGGAGCAGCAAGTGTTCACTCAACTCGGAGAAGAGAAGAATCGGGAGGCGGAGTCCTGGGTCCTGGACACTGGCGCGACGAATCACATGTCCGGATCAAGGACCGCATTCTCGAGGATGGACACGGCGGTACTCGGCACCGTGCGGTTCGGCGATGACTCCGTGGCGCAGATAGAAGGCCGGGGGACCATCACTTTCTCCTGCAAGAACGGCGAGCTCCGATCATTCTTCGGTGTCTATTTCATCCCTCGACTAACTACGAACATTGTAAGCGTAGGACAGCTTGATGAAAGGGGCTACAAGATTGACATCAAAGACGGAGTAATACAGATCAGGGAACCCGATGGAAGGCTGCTGGCAATGGTGAAGCGGGCGGCCAACAGACTGTACACTCTCCACGTCAAGATAGCAGAGACAAGATGCTTGGCGGTGCGCAGTCGCGGCGACGAGGTGGCGTGGCGCTGGCACGAGCGGTTCGGGCACGTCAACATGGCAGCGCTCCGGAAGCTAGCTCGGGAGGAGTTGGTACGCGGCTTGCCTGTTATAGGGCAGGTAGAGGAGCTGTGCGAGGCGTGCCAGGCCGGCAAGCAGCGGCGAAACCCGTTCCCGGCTCAGGCAGAATTCCGGGCAAAGCAGTGCCTTGAGCTGGTACACGGTGACCTGTGCGGCCCAATTGCGCCGGCAACACCAAGGGGAAACAAGTACTTCTTGCTCCTGGTGGACGATCTCAGCAGATACATGTGGCTAGCCGTGATTCCTTCAAAGGATCGTGCAGCGGCCGAAATCAAGGAGATCCAAGCTCGAGCGGAAGGCGAGTCCGGGCTCAAGCTGAAGGCGCTCCGCACTGATCGGGGCGGCGAATTCACCGCAGCCGAGTTCGCGGAGTACTGCGCAGCCGAAGGAGTCCATCGCCAACACACCGCGCCGTACAGCCCACAACAGAATGGCGTCGTCGAGCGTCGAAACGGCACGGTGATGGCGACGGCGAGAAGCATGCTCAAGGCGAAAGGATTGCCCGGATGGTTCTGGGGCGAGGCGTTAAGCACTGCAGTATATGTGCTCAATAGGTGCCCGACGAAGAGCGTGGACAGTATGACGCCATTTGAGGCGTGGCACGGGAAGAAGCCGGCGGTTCATCACCTCAAGACGTTCGGATGCATCGTGTACGTCCGCAACACGACGCCGCATCTGAAGAAACTCGAAGATCGGGGGCGCAAGATGATCTTCGTCGGCTACGAGTGCGGCTCCAAGGCCTACCGTGCTTACGATCCTGTCACGAAGCGTGTCCATGTGACACGCGACGTGGCGTTCGACGAGCAGGCCCAGTAGGACTGGGGTGCCGGCGGCGACGATGGAGAGCCGAGTGGCGGTGACGACGTCTTCACGATCGAATACGCCACCACGGGCCAGGCGACTCCGACGGCTGTCGATACAGAAGAGGCGCCAGCACACCAGACTCCGGGGGGGCCTGACAGCGAGTCGGAGCACGCCATCTACATCAGGCAGAACAACGACGCGAAACTGGTGGTCGGAGTCTACGTCGATGATCTTGTCATCACTGGAACGGACCGCGACGACCTCAGGGTGTTCAAGAACGAGATGGCGGCGACATTCAAGATGAGCGACCTCGGCCTACTTCACTACTACCTCGGGATCGAGGTGAAACAGAGCGCAAGCGGCATCTCGCTCAGTCAAGGAGCATACGCCGCGAAGATCTTGGAGAGAAGCGGCATGGCAGGATGCAATCCTTGCCAAACACCCATGGAGGCGCGGCTGAAACTAAGCAAGCAGAGCACGGAGTCACCGGTGGACGCTACAACATACAGGAGTTTCATTGGGAGCTTAAGGTATCTGGTGAATACCCGCCCTGATCTTGCGTTCTCAGTCGGATATGTTAGCCGTTTTCTGGAGGAGCCAAAGGAGGATCACCTTGCAGCGTTGAAACGGATTCTTCGTTATGTGGCGGGAACAAGCAACTGGGGGCTCTGGTTCGGCAGGAAGAAAGGGAAATCAAGCACAGCTAACAGGTTTCAACGATGCTGATTTTGCTGGAGACGTTGATGCTAGAAAGAGCAACTGGAGTCATCTTCATGCTGGCGGAAAGCCCATTTCATGGCAGTCGAAGAAGCAGCGGATTGTGGCGCAATCCAGCTGTGAATCGGAGTACATTGCTGCGGCAAATGCGACCTGCCAGGCGTTGTGGCTCGCTCAAGTGCTGGGAGAAATGCAGGGGTCCAAGCCGAGCGCTCCTCTGCTTAAAGTGGACAACAAGTCAGCCATCGCCCTGATCAAGAACCCGGTTCTCCATGAACAGAGTAGGCACATCGAGGTAAAGTACCATCTGGTCCGAAAATGCGAAGAAAAGGGTCTAATCAAGGTACAGTTCGTCAGGAGTGAAGAACAACTCAGTGATATCCTGACGAAGTCATTGGGCAGGGCAAAATTTCAAGAATTTCGCTCAAAGATCGGCATGATCAATGTGGCTGAAGGTGCACGACAAGGCTTAGGAGGAGATTGAAGGAAATAATCCTTGCATGCCACTAATTTAGCAAAACGTGCCACAAATCCTTGCCACTAATTTAGCAAACGTGCTAAATTAATCTTGCCACTAATTTAGCAAACGTGCTAAATTAATCTTGCCAGTATTTTAGCACATGTACAGTATTTTTAGCATACCATGTTTAGGTTAGTTACCTTGTGTGATCGGCCTGATTGAAGGCAGTCTTTTCTTTCCATTTTGTTCTCCATTTAGTTGTCTTTAAAAGCAGAGAATTATATAATGAAAAGCAAGCCAAAAAGTTTTTTGCAGCTTCAATTCGTGTGAGTAATCTTGTAGCTTAGCTGTGAATCTCGTCGGCAACGTGCGCGTTGAATCTTCGGCGAGGTTCTAACAATTGTGGTGACAAAGGTGAAACGGCGAAACATATTCAGGTACCAGCAGCCATGTCAGAATTACGCAGGGAAAGTTAAAGCTTTATATGCATTCTTCTATGCTCTTGTTTCGTTTAGTGTGTTTTGATTACTTTATAGAAGCGTTTTAATTATTCCAAAAATTACTTGTTAAGCTGTCCCTAGTCGGTGACAAGATTTCATGTTTATGATTATTCAATTCCTGATAATTTGATGCTTTTGTTCCCCTATCAAGAAGAATTGTAGGCACACACACTTCTATTGCGTATTTCCGTAGCCATTTTCTAATTGCTTATGACACGATATGGAAATTGGCAAAAGGATTCAATATTCACTTACTGAGGCTGTCATAGCATTGGTCTTCTAAAAGTACACTCTGGATGTTGTCATACTTTTGTTCACACTATTCAACAGACTTCCAGCTTACGTTGTATAAGAGGTATTAACTTGCTTTTCAACTCTCTCCCACGCACTTAATTGTAGCTAGTTTTGTATTTTCTTGTCTTCTTTCTTCGTGTTTTTTTTTTCGGCGTAACTTCTTTTTTCTTCTTAATTTGCTATGTTTTCAGTCAACGCGACACAGAAAGCATGTGCAATATGCTGACGAGGAAGTGAACATGGATGTTGATGTTAATGACTTAAATGGTGTGGCTAAGGAGCAAGTATCAGTTGAGCAAGTCAGCAAAATTAGGGCTGGAGATGTTTCTGACGAGGGGGGAGGTGGGTAGTCAGATCCCTGGATGTTAGCTTATCTGGAGACTACCTTCACAGTGGAGGTGGATTCTGCATGGAGAGTGAAATACACGGTGATGCATGTCACCCTTCTTCAGTTCGGTCTCAAATTCTGCAGAGAAATGCAGTGTAGCTGGGGATGGATGTTCCTCTGCCCTTGATTGTCAAACTACGCATCTATGTTCAATGGATGATGATGATGTTAGCCATTCCAGAGACTACCTCATATCTGGAGGTGGGTTTTGCATGGATGAAAAGCGAGACACAAGGTGGTACTGCTCATCTTGATGCTAGCTCGTCGAAGGAAGATCTCAAGTGTGATGCTCCAACCGCCAAGGAACCAACGGAGGAACTTCACCAGCAACAAAGCATGTGGACTTGTTGTATCCAGAGGAAGCTGAAGATGGTAAGGCCAATCTTGGATTGAGAGCTATGCCTTCCCTGAGGAAGAAGAGAAGTAAAGTATGAGCCGGCTGAGTTTTAGCAGATTTCTTTGTCATCTGATATATATTTGGCTGCAGATCATTGGTAGATTACAGTTCTCTCTAATTTATTTTAACTTTTGTACAGAAAGGTGTAAAGTATCAAGAGATTCAAGAATAGTCACAGACTGTTGCATTTTCTCTAACATGCAGCAAAACTTTTTGCATCGTTTCCACTGAAAACATGGCTTATGTTTGTGTGGAGGGACAAAAATGAAACTAATTCCGTGTCAGTAGTCACTGGTTCAATGTGAATGACAATTTTTGAGGTATTATCACTTGTTTTTTCATAATAATTTACAAATCAGCCGATATCTCAAAACCCAAAGTCATCGTCTGTGTAGTCCTCATTGCCATCAGCAAAATATTCATTGGACTCTCCTTCGCCATAATCTTCTACACCACCAACATAGTCATTGTATTCAGCCTCATCCAACTTGTCCTCTCCATATTTCTCTGCTTCGTTGTAATCTTCAATGGCTTCTCTATGAAATTCCTTGCTGTTCTTGTCCTCCTGTTCTTCAGTCAGAGCGCCAGTATCTATTTCAGTCGTCTGCTGCTTTCCGTCTCCAGACATTTGGGACAGCACATCATAATTGATTCTGGAACTTAATGTCTTGTTCTTCATCGTTCTTCTTTTATCAGCAGCAGCAGCAGCAGCAGCAGCAGTGGCTGGATCCTCCATCTCCGACTCTTCTCTGATTCTTCTCTTTACTGGGCTTGATGCCATTGCCATCACTGCTCGTTCCTGCAGCAGCAGAAGCATTTTTAGCTGCCTTCTCTTCGAGATACTCCGTGTGCCTCAATTCCCAAATCATCTGTCTTGTATTGCGTCTCCCTCTCAGTATTGAGGTATATACTTTGATATCATTGTCGTTAACATCAGAAAGGCTGCTTTCAGACATCATCGATTCTTGTTTGTGCTTAATTTTCTGCCCCTTTGCATTCTGAAAAGATGGCTGCTCTATTATGCCGCCACCTTCAGAAATGTCAATGAAAACATCATAGCATTCCCTGCACAGACAACAAAAGCAATGTGCTCGACCCCTCTCTTTGTGCTCGCACACCAATTCTTCTGACTCTACGTTTGAAGGCAAATTGCTACCAATCTCAGCAATCCTCGAAACAAACTCCTCCGTACTCAACTTCTCTGAGCTCTCAAAACGAACAACGGTAGCAACCTCCGACTTGGAAAACTCCATGTGTTCCTCATCTTCTTCAGGTCCAATGGTAGCAATGCGCAATGCCGCAGTGCAAAATCTGATTGGGATCTGCTTCTGTTTGCTGAGCATCCAATCTCTGGGCTTCTTCGTGGTGGATAGGATTCTCAAAACCATGTTCGCGACCTCAGTATCCTTTCTGCCCAACAGATGGCCAGAAATCCTATGCATAAACAGGATGGGATCAATTTAAAAAGAAAAAGATGAAAGAAAGAAGATATAATTCATCTTCTGTTGAGTCTCAGGATTGTCGAGAGGGCGACCAACGTCCCGCCCAGAACATAAACGTTGGGCCTCAAATAATCGGAAAGATCGATCAACAAGAGAGCAACGTACAAACAGGCGGAGGCCGCGTGGATCCTCCCTCATGCGGCAACCGCGGCCAAAGAGCTCCTCCTTGTCGAGCACAGTGCGAAATTAGTGGGCGTCGCTGATGATGAACCATCGTCGGTGAGATTTAGATTTAGGGCAGCAGTGGCTATATGATGAATGGCAGAGAGGGCTTTTTTGGTGAGGTTGAGCAAGGAAGCGAAGATGTCGATCTTTGAGGACGCGACTTCAGCTTCTTCTTCTTCTTCTGTCAATCAATTGGAGTTGAGCGATCCATCGGAGCAGAGAAGACATTAAGAGCTCAAGTCACGTTTTCTCTTCTTTTCTTTCTTTTCTCTGTTGTATAAAACCTGAATTAGAAAATGATACTCTTTGGAGGGAGGGGAGCCAACAGTTGTTCATACTCAAGTAGCACATACTATATGATTGCTCCAACCAAGAGCAGAAAATATGGCATCCCCACCATTACACCACAGAGACCCGAGCTAGAGAAGCGATGATGTCCGATGCCAGATACATAAGCAGCAAATATATAGCTTTAAAAGTAGACTACTCACTGTCCCCAAATTGAAAATACTAGACACCTTAAGTCACACAACACAAATACCACCAACACAGACCACAAAAGAAACCGAGAAAGCAAAATTCTGAAATACAAACACCAGACCTAGCATCCGTCTCAGCCAATTTACCCCCAACAGACCCAGCTCACCTCACAGTGACTATGTCATCAATCTTGAGGATCATTCTCACGCATTCGGTTGCAAGTGTGATGGCACTTGTGCTAACCAGCAAAGGCTGCACGACGTTCTCCTCCAGGATATTGGTGATCTGTCCCTTCCTCACGTTGATCCCAGTGTTGATCTCCCCCTGTGCATGTCGGTTCCTCAACTCTGTCACAATGGCTATGGGGTTCAGTCCTGCATTCTCAGCCAAGGTGTAGGGGATGACCTCCAGTGCCTCTGCAAACTCCTTAATGCAGTAGCTTTCCATCCCAAGCAGCTCCTTTGCCCACGCCCCAAGTTGCCTCGACATCTCTATTTCTGGAGCACCGCCTCCAGCAATCAAATACTTTTTATTGACCAAGCACCTGCCATACATGACATAACAACAAAAAAAGACATAATTCAGACCACCCAAAGTTCATTCCATACAAACTGAAAGTACAAAGAACGACAAAATTGATCAAGATATTATCAGATGTGTATGGAGAAAAAGAGACCGTCCCACCTATAGCTGACAGCAAGGTATCACCACATAAGAGGGAAACAATACAATTAATAAAGCATCTGTAGCCAGTACCTCAAAAATTCAAAAAACAATATCGCTATACCAATATAAAAACAGCCACCAGAGCTAATAAATCAAGAAACTGACCGCAGTCACGGAAATACAAAGATGCACATCTTGAGATGTTAAAAATGTGTTCTGGAAATGCAACAAGGTACCAAATTTATCGGCCGACAAAATGTGCAAATACAAAGCAGCACAACTTGAGATGTGCAAATGCATTTTCAAATCCGAGATACAAAGCAGTGAAGAGTTACCAACCAATAAAACTTCAGCAAAGGGTGCAGAGCCTTCAAAAAGGAGCAGCACCATACCAAAACCATGTACTTGATATTGAGACCATTTTTTTTTCCTGTGCTTTATGCAGAGGTCACAGAAATCCCAAAAGAAGTCATCAAGCCAGAAATTTCAAATACAGATATTAAAACTTACGAACTGATGAAGTCAATTTAAAACAATCTAATCTAAATTGACTGGAAATAGATGTGTGAAAGTCGTGTGATGATCAAGTTTCTTCCTAGATGTGTTAAAAGTTACATGAATGATGGAGACAAAAATGATCAATGGTAGGTCGTCTTCACAGAGAAAATTTAACTACTCAGAGTATATCCCTGATGTCATTGAGTCATGACATAAAGGCAAAAAGCAAGTCCCAGAACAGTAGTATTTGCAAGTGAGATAGCCTTTGATCATGCCTACGAACTTGAAGCTATGAAAGAGAATCAAGGATGACATTTGAGTTCAAGTAGTGGGCAAAAGATATATCACTTGCTACTTAAATGTATAATTTTCTCAGGAACAAGATAGACAAATGGAAGCACTGTGGATGATGGTTAGCAATCCTACCATCTAAGGATGTATGACTGCAAAATATATGGTAATCTTAGCCATCAAACTTGTGTTGCAATTGGAGAACTGAAATGTTTTTCTAGCCTACAGAAAAAAAATGAAAGCTGCTCTTGTACACGTCATATGAAACCTTGAGGCTAGTACACTTGACTGGCCTTTTTCAGGATACTTGACGATCTTCAATTGAGAAACACATAGCACTGGCCTCTGTCAACTTTGCTTTTTTTTTTGATGTTACTTAAGGTGCGTTTGCATACATATAGTAAAGACCGCCAAAATAATGGATTCCATATGAGACTGTTGCTTGCCAAAAGAATCTACATTTACAGCCTGTGCCTACTTTGTAAGCATCGAACCATTCAATACCAGTAGACAACAGCAAAATATTGCTTCTTAATGATATTATTTCAATTACTATATTTCTTCTTCTTATCATACCATCTTTATCTCACTCATTAATTCTAACATTATCATTGCTTCAACTTTTACATCACCATATACGCTGCTAGACATTCTTCAATCAATTGTGATGACCTAGAAGTTGGACCTTACCATAACTCAAAGGAAGATATTCCAACCAGGTTACAGTTTTGTTTTCTCTTTTTTGTGCATATTATCTCAACCTGGTGAAACTATAAATTACTCAACCTTTCCTTTTCCAAAAAAATGTGTGATTCAGGAGCGCAGCAAGAAGAAGACTAGCAGAAGGTGAGCTTGATATGAACTAATTGCAATAGACCCTGTAACAAGCTAGATCATTGTTGCACCATAAAGCATCAGTATCATAGTCATCATCCCATGAGAAATCAGAGTAGCTAATACATCTGTCAAAAATGTGGTTAATTGAATCATCATGTCGTTTTTTTAGTCCACAAATTGAGCAATGGACTTTTCTGAAATAGTTTATTTTCAATGTATGCATGTATGGGTTCCAGGGTCAGGACAATTCACTCTTTTTACTTCTATCAATGGCTACACCAAGATTCCTTGAAAAGCCATTGTGATCACCTTTTCGTATTTAAATACTTTTGGTTGGACAACAAATGTGATATTCTTGCCTTGGGATGATAATGGTAAAGATTGAGTGGATGGAAAAAAACAAAATCACATAATGGTATTCAATGTGATAAATTATCATAATCAAAACATTGTAAATCAATGTAATATAATAAGGGAGCAACACAGCCAGATGCGTGCAACATAGAAGACACTAGTCTTCTTATCGGTGCAGTATCGCACAGGTCTAAAAAAATTATTAATTAGCTGGAGATAAATTGTAACTCAGTATGGCTAAACCAATCCTTTTATTTTTTTTTTCCTCTCTTTTATAATGTTTTAAGAAAAATCGTAGTATAATAACCTGAAACCTCGTATAATCCAAACCACTCGGTGCCTTAGGCTTTAATGGACCTCTTTTTGATGTGAAAAATATATTGATTAATTTTCATCACAACTTCAAAGGCTTTATACAATGACAGGAACTCAAAATGGTATCATTATACTCCAAATAAAATATATCCTTACAAATTTAGACTTTATTTTATTTATAAAAAGTACACTAAGCTAAAGCCCACATTTCACATATAAAAACAATGTGACATGGATTTTAAGAATCATCTCCTAAAGAAAATATTACACTTTGTGTTTAGAATTTTGAGTAAGAGGGCATCGTAATTAGGCTACAATATTGATTTATTAATCACAATGTTTAGCTACTCGTGCATCATCACCACCAACAACCATCAGCATCATTATTATTATTTGAACAAATGTTGTAGATGGGACTTAAAGACATCCCATAACCAACTCTTAACCCTTACTCTGTCTTAACTCTTAAACAAGACTTAGATACTATCCATTTGCGCATCCAGTAGTTCAAATAACACATAATTTATTTTGATTTAAACCTGATAATTTCAAAGATATTGACACACAGCTATTTGATTCAAGTATATATTGATTGGTAGAAATTTTCTTTTTTCTTTTTAGTTTAATCATTTAGATATGGGTTAAAACACGCGGCAAAACACGACCGAGTGCAAAGCCTTGTTGGAACATCATTTGACAGTTTTTTAAGTGTAGTTGTAGACTCGTTATTCAAATGAAGCTTTCTATTACAACACTTTCATCACTATATAAACAAAAAAGAAGAAGAAGAAGAAGATTATCATGTTTAGGGAGTATAACACTAGATGTGGAATCCAAAATTGATGAAAATATTTTAGACCATGTTCTAAAAGGTAAGGTGTAATAAGAAATTGAAAATTTTCTTGAAAAAATTTCATGAAAATTTTCTTGAAAAAATTTCATTGAGATTATGAATGAAGTCAATTTTATAATGTAGAGTACCAGTTTTAAGAACAAGGCATGACGAATGTATGTCTAATTTTGATAAAAGAAAAAAATATAAACTGTTGAGCAAAGGGTTTAAAAGGCAAGATGCTGAAAGAGATCAATTTAAGTTTGACAGATGTAGAATTATTTTTTGTAGATATTTTCAAGAGATTATGGTGAGAGACAATTATTTTCTAGACAAAAAAAATATCAATCTTAAGAATAAATCACGAATGAGATATGTTGTTGTTATTTTTGTTAAAAAATATAATAAAAAGAGCTATTTTAAACCAAATTTTAAAATATATAGAGGTAACAACTAATTTAGATATAAGAAACCTGAAGACAATTTTCATAAAAATAATTTGATAAGGAGACATTTGGAATCATCTGCACCAATTATAGAAAAATTGTAAAATGATTCAGCAAAATGGAAGACAGGGGATAGTTTTACAATGAAAGATGAGAGAGAGGATTGTTTTGAATCTCAAAAGGGGTTGTTTTAATAATGAGATATGAGAGAGGGGGGTTGTATTGAATTTCAAAAAAAGTGATTAGTGAAAGTGGGGTTGGTTTCATGATAAGTTATGTAAATGAGGGTTAATTTGAATTTCAGAAAAGGTTTAAAGTGACAGATTGCCAGATTGGTTGGTTTCATATTGAGATATGAGTGAGAGGGCTTTGTTTGAATTAAAAAAAAAATTAAGATGTAATAATGTGATTTGACTTTTGGCTGGAGGAAAGCGAGAGTGAGCTAATAGGTGGACTTTTGGCTTGAGAAGACAGAAGTGAGAGTAGAGGGGACACATGGATAGCCCCAAAGGTTGGGGAAAATGGGAGAAAATTTCTCCTTTTTTTCTTTCTTTCTCTCCCCTGCCAACTTGAAAGTGGGTTTCTGCTTAGTATATACTATATAGATATAGCGCATATCAAAGATTGAGTATCTTAAAGTTGTAAAACATAATAAGATAACCACACATTGCAGCCTCCTCTAAACATATCCCTTGTTTGTGAATAGCAAAAATTTATGCACGATTCATTATGTGATACTAAGCATTCTCATCCTGATCATATTCCTCTCGAGTCATGATGCAAAAGCTGTAACAAGGTATAATAAGTCAGTGTCTGTGAGATTCATTACACAGAAAATCCAGGGATGGGGCAAAAATGTTGTGTATGTTTCCTCAAAATTGCAAACCTTAGTGCTTATACCATCATCACTAACAATTAACATTGAGGCTATCGTAACTCATAAACACACATGGATGAAGCAATAATAGATATATTGACAGGCAATGGAAAAACTCTTGACCAGCAATTAGATAAATATAAGATGAGCAAAAGAAAATGCTGTGAGCCATTACCTGACAACACATAGAGCATCATGAAGACTCCGCTCTGCCTCATCGATCATCAGCTGATTCGACCCCCTAACAAGCACAGTAGTCGTCCTCCCCATATTCTTGATTCCAGTAATCTTCACAATCTTTCCATCGCCAATCGAAGCCTCTTCTACACACTCTGCAAACCCCAGCTTCTCCTCCCTGAAATGCTCGATATTGGCAATTGGCAAGCAGTTCAATGTCTTGGTAATGAACTCAATGTCATCCCTCTCCACATCCTTAATCACCATAATCTTCGCCTTGGCAAGATAATGCAGCGACAGATCCGTCACCGCATCTCTCAGAATGCTCTTCTGAATCAGAAGTACATTGCATCCCGTTGCCTTTATCTTCTTCACCATCCCCAAAATATAGTTCCTCTCCTCCCTCAAAATGCGATCCATCTGAGTATAATCAGAAACCACAATGCTCTGCTCAATGTCAGTCTTGGGCGGCGAGATCTGGAACTGAATGACGGCGATCTTTGCATTCTCGACGCGGGTAGGGCCACCAGCAGAATGACTAGCCTTCTTATCAAAAACCAGTCCCTTAATGAGCTCAGTGTCATCGACGGTGCCACCTAATTTCTTGACGATCTTAACATCACGAAGGTCGACGAGATCAGGGTGAGCAGGATCAACAACTGAGAGCACAGCATCCACAGCGAGAGGAGCTAGGAGGGATGAGTACTGGCTGACGACCTTACTGTTGAGGGAAGTGGCAGCGGATTTGATGAGGGAATCGCGATCGGAGAGCTCAACAGGGACGGCCATATTGTGGAGGATGTCGACGGCGCGAGTGGAGAGCTTGTGGAGGGAATCGGAGACGACAGTGGGGTGAATGCCGAAGGTCAAGAGGGTGGAGGATCGGCGGAGGAGGGAGCCAGCAAGGACGACGACGGTGGTGGTGCCATCACCGGCGGCGGCATCCTGGGACTTGGAGAGGTCGACAAGCATCTTGGCGGCGGGCTGGAGGACCTCCATCTTGTTGAGGATGGTGGCGCCGTCGTTGGTGATGATGACGTCGCCGTTGGGGGAGGAGATCATCTTGTCCATGCCCTTGGGGCCGAGAGAGGTGCGGACGGCGTCGGCGACGGAGCGGGCGGCGTTGATGTTGGCCATTCGGACGTCGTCCCGGCGCTTGGTGTCCGTGTAGGTCTCCGTCTTGGAGGAGGAGGATCGGAAAGATGACGGAGCGGCGGCGGCGGCGGCCATTGTGAGATCGATAGAAGGAAACTCTAACCCTAGTTCTGAAAATGGAGAGAGAGGGATGAGAAGTAAAGGGACCTTCGAGTAGGGGTGGCCAACGGGACGAATCGGGTTGATTCGTTCCGTCTGGCAAACGAATCGTGGACGAGACGGGTTGGACCCGTCTCGTCACGGGTTAAACGGGACGGGTTCAAATCCCGGGTAACGAATCGGGTCTCCTGACCCGATTCGTTACCGGATTCGGCGAGACGGGTTAGACCCGTCTCGCCTTTTTTTTTTTTTTAATTCGTTAATTCATAAATTTTAAATTTTAAAGTTAAAAAGAAAAAATAGGGAAAAAATTTTAAAAAATTTTCTAAAATTATAAAAAAAAATAGAATTGATTTTCACTAATTACAAGTTTTTTTGTAAGGCAAAATGGCAAATTATTTTATTAATATGAAAAAATCATATACATTGCTCATCATATACAATGTACATAAAACTCATCTCGTATACATAACAAAACTCTGGTGCTCATCTCATACAATGTATATAAAAAACTCTGGTGGTTCTCTATTCGTCATCCTCGTCTTGTTCAAATTCTTCATCCAGAATAGCTTTTCCTTGTGTGCGTCTTTCTGCATCGAATCAGTCCTTTAAGCAAACGCCATCTCCAAGTGTTTCGGCGTCAGCCTGCTCCTCCAGGGTGTCAAAACTCTACCACCTGCAGAAAACGCGCTCTCGGACGCTACTGTAGAGGCGGAGGTGTTAGTATATCTCGGGCCATGGTAGAAAGAATAGAAAATTGTTTTCTCTGTTCTTTCCACCACGGCAAAACATCAAATGTTTCCCATGGTTCATCATCATTTTCATTTATTTCAGCAGGCATTGTGTTCAAATATAAATTAAGTTCATCAAATGAACCTGCTCCTGAAGAGTGTTTCTTTCTAGTATTAGAGGAAAGTATACTTTTAAAATTAGATAATCTTTTACCTAGACTACTAGAAGAAGTTTGTGATGGTGTAGGTGCCTTAAATTCAGAAGAAGAAGGTGGAAATAACTCATCTCTGTACAATGAGTACATTTCTTCTAAAAGAGATCTAATTTCTAAAAGTAATTTATCTACATCTTGTTCATAATTTAAACATAAAATAAAATTAGATAATAAAAGTTTTAAATTATCTATTTTAATTCTAGGATCCATAATTGCAGCTAAGTAAAATAAAAAAGGCATATTTTCAAAATATTTTCGAAATTTTTCTTCCATATCATGTATAGCCTCTACAAGACTATCATCATCTCTATATGCAGCAAATACTTGAGCAATTTCATTAAGATTATAAAAAACTAAGTTACATGTGGGATAATACGTACTAGAAAGTGCTTTTGTGGCAGTGTCAAATTTTTCTAGAAAACTACAAAAATTTTCATATAATTTCCATTCTTCATCACTAATATAAAGAGATGAACATTCATTTATTGTAAAAAATTGAATTGCTTGTTTAAAAGGAAGGCAATCTTTAATCATATAGTAGCTTGAATTCCAACGAGTTTTCACATCTGCTTGGAGCAGTTTTTCCTTTAGTCCACATTGTCGGCAATAAGCTTTAAAAGATTGTCTCCTAGGTCCACTGTGTTTTATATGTAAAATAATTTCTTTAACTTTATAAATATATTTGTCTAAGAGCTTTAGACCATCTTGTACACATAAATTCAATATATGGCAAAACATCTAACATGAAAAGTTTACCATTTAAAATTGGATCTAATATCGTTTTCAATTGTCTTATTGAAGCAGTATTTTCACTTGCATTATCAAAGAAATAGAAAATATTTTATTTTCTATACCATAATTTCTACAAGTAAGAAAATTGAATTTGCTACATTTGTAGCAGAATGTTTCCCAGAAAATTTAGAAAATGATAAAATACGTTTTTGTAAAATCCAATTTTCATCAATAAAGTGAGCAGTAACACATAAATAATGAATAAGATTAAGAGCTTCCCATATATCGGAAGTTAAAGAAATTTTTCTAGCATCACTAGTAAAAAGAGCCTTCAAAATATTTTTTCTATTTACAAATAAATCTTCAATTTCTCTAGTTATAGTTTGTCTGCTAATTCTCTTATAATCAGGAGCAAAAACAGATTTAAGATAATCAACTAATGCATCTGATTCAGTAAAAGAAAATGGAAGTTCTGCTCGAACAATAAATTCAGCTAACTTATGTTTATTTACTTCAGGCTTATATCTCCAAGTGGAGAGTGTGCCTGAATCAGCTAATATTTGTGCTTGTTGTGGTGGTAAACCGCGACTTTTAGCATGCTTTTTTTCATAGTGTTTATTAAGAACACCTGTACCGTATCCTTCTTTATGATCAAATAGTTGATGACAGTACTTACATTCTGCCTTTCTTCTACCTTCAACAAATTTTAAGACAAAATGGTTCCACACTGCAGAAGTTTTAGCTCTTTCTTTAGTGGTTGTGCTTGTGCTTGTGCTAGTTGGTTCAGGTTGTTGTGTTTCTGGAACTATAGTGTCATGCTGTGTTGGTTGTGTATCGTGTTGTTCTTGTGTTTCAGTAAAAAAGGAGCCAGAGATTGTGCGTGCATTGGTGATGTTGACATTAAAAGTTGAGAATATGAGGCATATTGAGGAGGGAAGGAAATAGAATGCCGACCTGTACCACTATCACTGGCATATGCAGCATGAGTATATGGTGCAAAACCACTGTAGTCAAATGCATAGCTTGACGAACTGTGATAGGGAGCAAATGCGGATGTTGGTGGAGCATAGCTGTATGGTGGGTAAGCGGTATATGCTGATGATGAGCTACCGCCAACATCGGTGTAAGGTGCGGCAGCTGACGGATTGTGTGTTGATGAAGAGCTGCCACGGCTTCGGATGAGGAACCGCCATAGTACTCCAGTTGGGATCCATTAGACTAGATTGAAAGTTGGTAGAGATTTGTAATTGTAAGAGAATAAGAGTGAATTAGAGTTAGAGGATGAAAATAGAAGAGAGAGTTGAGATGAAGTGAGAATGTGAGATGAAAATGAATGAGGGTAGAGGGTATTTATAGAAGATTAGAGGTTAGGGTTTTATTTTTTTTTTTTTTTTTTTAGTGCCAACGGCTCAAAACTGAGCCGTTGGGGTGAAAAACGAGGGTGCCACGTGGCACCCTCGTTTTTCACCCCAACGGCTCAGTTTTGAGCCGTTGAGGGTTAAAATAAAAAAAATTTTTAATATAGGGGGCGTATAATAATTTTCCCCTCTAACGTTCTTAAAAAATTATTGGACTAAAAAAAAAAAATTAAGAAGGGGGGGTCGGGGAAATTTTCCCCGACCCGACTCGTCCCGTGATTCGTCACGGGACGAATTGGATTCGTCCCGTGACCACGGGACGGGTCAACCCGTTTCGACCCGCCCCTTAACGGGGCGGGTACGGGTTGACCCGCCAACCCGTCTGTGCGACTCCGACGAGTCGCACAGTACGGGTCGGGGCGGGTCGACGCGGGTCGACCCGCCCCGGTGGCCACCCCTACCTTCGAGCGAGTAGCGAATTGAGTTATGAGTAGAGGACGCCGATGGCAAAACTCTAGGCCCTACATCGGTGCGGATATGGGCGCCTAGCAATGTGATCAAGGCACCCGCCCATCAGATCCAAGCACCCACCCAAAATTTCAAAAATATCCAAATTATCCCTATCCCTCCTGCCCCTCTCATTTTGCTCCCCCGACCTCCCTCGTCGACGGCCCACGCACACGTATGTCGTCACACCGCCGCCCCCCACTCTCGTCTGTCGCCATCCTCTTCCTCTCCTCTTCCCCTCTTTCCACACACCTCCCCCTCCCTCCACCTCCTTTCTCCTCCTCGCGACGAAGAGAAGAAAGGAGGGAAAGGAGTGGGAGGAGAGCCTCCCCCTACCCCTCGCCATCCAAATCTGGCGGCGGCGGAGGAAGGAAGGGGAGGATGGCCTCTCCCCCCGCCGGTCGCCCCCCCTCCCCCAACCCCCCGCCCCCTTCCCCTCCCCCTCCTTTGCCCACCCTTCTCCCTCCTCCCCCGATTGCTGTCGACCTTCTCCATTACCTTCCCTTGTTCCCTTGTTTCGGCCTTCGCTAGTCGAACAATTGCAGCTCTGTCTGCAATTGTTCAACCAGCGAAGGTCGAACATGATGGTGATGGGGTGGGAATAAGGGAGGTCAGTGATGGTCAGGGGGAGGTTAGGGGAGGGGGACCGGGGACTGCTGGCGAGGGAAGAGAGGAGGATGAAGGATAAGGAAGAAGTGGGTTTGTTGGATTTTTTTTCATGAGGGCAAATGTGTCCACGTAAAAAATAGATGACTACTGATTTTTTGGTGGGTGTCTTACTCAGTTTCATGGGTGCCTATATCCGCACTCCCTAAATCTAATCAAAACTAGTCTTTAGTCACGTGCATTTGCAAGTGCTTTTAAACTAAAATATTTTTCTTTAGGGTTTTTTCCATACCCAAAATATTTATAAATTCCTTGTTCACCCCCCGAAATCTTCATATTTTCATATGGACCCCCATATCTTATAAGTTTGGACGAAACACTCCACTTTGCTAGTTGTTATCTATTTTGTAATGGTAGACAGGTGAAAAACCCTTTCTACCCTCCAATCTAATAATTCATCTCAGATCTCATTAACTCTCCTTCTCTCTCTCTCTCTCTCACTCTCGTCTCAAATCTCGCTCTGCTCTCTCTTTTCGGCTTCAGAGAAGACAACCTGGTGGGAGGAGTACCCGTTGTCGTAGAAATGTTGCTATCGCTGGCAACCAAAGATGGGGAGATTTGTCTTGAAGGGGTTGCTGCAGAAGAAAGGCGAACAAATCGAAGGTAAAATTGTTGAACTTCATTAGAATTGTTGTTGTTTTGGGTGGAAAATGGTTAAATTTTGTTTAAATTGGTGCTCAATTGGGTGAAAATTTGGAATCAGGGCATGAGTGTGGGAAGCCCATTTGAAGTTGGCTCAGCACATTGCTTACGCGTAGCAGCATCTTCTGGAATTTGTTTTTGAGTGAAATTTGTTCTTTTTGAGTGAAATTGGTTAGGCCTAGCTCATTGCCTTTTTCTTTTGAGTGAAATTTGTTTTAGAATCTTGATTTGTTCTGAAATTTATGCGCAAAGTTCACTCTGTTCGTTGTTATTGTCACATCCCCCACCACCACGTGGCATAACTACCGTATTGTTGACCCAATTACACATGTAACTATACAGAATCACATGAAGAGAAGCTGGATGGAGCAAAGCAGAGAATGCTCTTACTGTCCCATGAAGTTTTAGTGCTACATTAAGGGTACTCTTCGAAGTAGCTAGATTAATTAATTTCGTGTACACTTGAGTAAAATTGGTCTTTTGATCTGATTTCTTTAATATCTAATTTGACAAATATATTATCTGTATGACATGCACCCAAGCATACATGTGTCTCATGTAAAATACATACTTCCATACATAAATAAGTACACACGTAATAATAGCATACAACTTCTGTTTTCTTCACTATTTTGACTTAAGATTTAAGAAACAAAAGAAGTGCATCTATATAGTACATTAATTATCAATTCTGAAATAAACAAAACAAGTTACATTTCTCATGGATGATGGAACTTATACTTGGTACGACCACTACTTGTTCTATCATCTTCTTATGTTTAGCATCATATATTGGTTTTGAATTTTAACTAATGCAATGTTAGCATCAGTTGTCCCAATTCTCGGTTGACATTTTTTATTTTGTTACTGTAAATTTTATTTTATTTATTTTAGAACTGAGGAGAAGGTGGTCCTTGCTATTGTGAAGCACAGGTGTTACTGGAGATGGGTTCTTAGACCAGGCAAAAAAATATGAGTGTGAGAAGCAAAAAAAAAACTCTTAGAATTGAGTTGGATAACAATGGTCTATAGGGTTTGCATGATGTACAAGTAGGTGTAGCCCATTGAATAGAAGGTCATGTGTTGAAAGTGGCATGTACTGTACGTGTCGAAAAAATTAAAACCGCGCAAATTCTTTATTTGATTGTAAAGAAAATTACAACGGATCAATAATCTGATTACAAAAGAGGAAAGAATTGTTGAATCTCCCCTTTGTTTAATGTTGGGTTCTTCGTGTAGCGGTGGAGAGTGATTCTTATTCTCTGTTGACGAACCGAACCGGAAGCTTGATTTTTGAATCTTCTTTATCTCATTGGTAGCCCACTGGTCAGGTATGAAACCTTAATCAGTGGCTAAAATCTTAAAGAGATTAGAAACTTCACTTGAACTCAGCAAGTTTATAGAGTTTTCTCCTCCAACACAATATGTGTTCAGCAGTCTGGTGCTTAGCTTTCAGCCTTCTGTATTTATCCAGCTTCAAGCGTCAAGCATCAAGTGTGCTTTTTAGGGGATTCTCCTCCTTTTCTACTCTGAGCTCCTCCCATTTTACTCTGAGTTCTCCCCAGGTCCTCTCTCAAGAGCTCCCCTTAGAGTGGTGTCCTCTTTTTTTCCCTCCCTTTTTCTTTAGTTATTCATGTTTATTTATAGAGAAAATTGGAGTGTAACTGTCCCCTTAAAACTCTCCATTAATGAGGATTAATCTCTCCTTTAAGTGGGAGAACGTGGTAGTGACTGACCCAGTCATGACTGACAGTTACAGCAGAAACGCGGGTCTCGCGTTGAATGCGGACCTCACTCTGATATTGAGACGCGGAGCTCACAAGCTCACGTCTGTGTTGGAATGCGGAGCTGCTTAGGCTTGCGTTTGAGTTGAAACGCGGAGATGGCTGAGGTTCCCATCTGACAAAGGATACGAGGTCCGCGTCTGGCAACCTCCGCGTCTGACATTGGAACGCGAGGTCTGCGTCTGGCGACCTCCGTGTCTGAGGCTGAAACGCGACCTCCGCGTTTGGCATTGGAACGCGACCTCTGCGTCTGGGAGGTTCGCGTTTTAGGTTTTGTCTTCAGTAATTTTTTGATAGCCTACATAACCCCCTCCAAAGTTTTCGAAACTCCGTGGTTGACTGAGACGGATTTCAAAATACTTTAGATTTCAGTTGAATCTGGACTTTCTGTAATCGGACTGGCATTCTTCTGAGAGGTAGTCTTGAGCTTGATCTTATCTGGATTCTGGTCTTCGTGAGTGTACTATTGAATTGCTTGAAGCCTCCAAGAAAGATCGTTGTAATTTGATTGTCGGTATACTATTGAACCGGTAGAGTTGTCAATTACTTTTGCCAGTGTACTATTGAACTGATTGCAGTAGTAGGGACATACTCTTTGTATTGGGGGAGAGAGAGGACGCAGCTCTCACAGACGCGGTTCTGGCACACTGATCAAGTAGAGACGCGAACTTCACCAAAGTTGAGACGCGACTCTCAATTGTTGTAGAGTCGCGGCTCTCAATTACTGTAGAGACGTAGTCTTTACTTGCTGTTGAGACTCGACTCTTAAGTTCGTTGAGTCGCAGCTCTATATTTGAGACGCGAAGGTAACACTCAAAGCTTCTTTAGAAGAGTTTTAATTGCTAGAGGTGCGATATTAACTTTACTGGAAAAATTTGAGAAGGCTACTGTCAGAGGTGTGATGTTAACTTGACAGTGGGATCAGGACTTGTAATTTGAATAAGTTTTGTAGACTTTCTATTCTATTGATGAGAATAACAAGTGGAGTTTGATCCGCTGGGGATTATGCTAGAGTCTATCGTCAGAGGTTTAGTGTTAACATGACTAGAACTCTGCGAGGAATGAAAGTTTGCTGTTAGAGGTGTGATATTAACATAACAATGATTGATTTTGCGATTTACGCAATTTAAGTGGACTTGTCGTTCTATTGAAGAGAATGACAAGTCAGATTGGATTTGTTGAAGATCCATGGAGATTTTTACCGTCAAAGGTGTAATGTTAACGTGACAGGTTTAGATTTATTGAGCAAATTGAATTGTCAGAGGTGTGATATTAACTTGACAAAGATGTGTGCTAGAGGTGTGATATTAACTTAGCACCATGAAAGTCTCATTTTCACTGAGAAAATTTGAGAGATGATCATTATCATAGGTGTAATGTTAACTTAACAATGAAATACATGCTAGAGGAGTGATGTTTAACTTAGCATTGAAAGATCTCATTTTCACTGAGAAAATTGAGGAGATCACTATCATAGGTGTAATGTTAACTTAACAGCGATTGATTTTGTGATATGAGTAACTTTGGTCAGAAGTGTAGTATTAACTTGACTGAGAGATTCTGCGATTTGCGTAGTAGTTTGGTGGACTCGCCATCATATTGAAGAGGACTGACAAGTTGAAATTTTGGTCAGGGGTGTGATGTTAACTTGACCGAGATTTCTCTTGCGATTTGAGCAAGTTTGATCAGAGGTGTGATGTTAACTTAACCGGGATTTGTCTTGCGACTGGAGCAAGTTTGGTCAGAGGTGGGACGTTAACTTGACCGTGATTTGTTTTGCGATTGGGGCAAGTTTGGTCAGAGGTGTGATGTTAACTTGACCGGGATTTGTCTACTATTAGAGATGTGATTTTGAGCATAACAGTATTTTGAGTGGACTTGTCATTCTATTGAAGAAAATTGACAAGTTAAAATTTTACCTCCGGGGAAACATCAAAGCCTTACTGTCAGAAGTGTAATGTTAACATGACAGGTTCGATCTGTAATTATTTTGCTGAAAAAACAGTCACATGCTTTTTGTGGTCCTACCATTCTGTGGGTAGAATTGGTAAGGGATTTTGGAGAGAATTTTAGGGAATGAGTTGTCAGAGGTAACTGTTAACTTGACAAATATTGATTTTCCTAGAAAATAAAGATTTACTGTTAGAGGTGTAATGTTTAACATAACAGTAATGAGATTTTGCGATTTAAGCAATTTAAGTGGACCTGTTATTCTATTAAAGAGAATGACAAGTAAGACTAGACCCATCGGGGATCTAAATATTTCTTTACCGTCAGAGGTGTGATATTAACTTAACGGATCAGAATGAATCTTGTCAAATGTGTGATATTAACTTGACAAGGACGTGAGCTAGAGGTGTACTGTTAACTTAGCTCCATAAGAACTTCAGTTTCATTAGGGAGACTGAAGATATCACTATCATAGGTAGTGTTAAACTTAACAGTGGAGGTAATGCTAGAGGTTGATGTTAAACTTAGCATTGATCATCTCGATTCCGATATGAAAGTTCGAGGGAAAGTCATTGTCATAGGTGTATTGTTGAACTTAATAATGAATTGGATGCTAGAGGTGTGATGTTAAACTTAGCATCGCTCGTCTCAGCTTTGATATGAAAGCCTGAGAAAAGTCATTGACATAGGTGTAGTGTTGAACTTAACAATGAACTAGATGTTAGAGGTGTGATGTTAAACTTAGCATCGCTCATTTCAGCTTCGATATGGAAGCCTGAGGAAAAGTGACCGTCAGAGGTTTAATATTGAACTTAGTAGTAATTTATCACTGTTAGAGGTGTAGTATTAACATAACATTAGTTTGTCAGAGGTGTAATGTTAACATGATAGTAGTTGGTTTGTGATATGAGCAATTTTGAGGACTTGTCATTTTATTGATGAGAATTGATAAGTGGAGTTTGGAATGTCAGAGGTGTAGTATTAACTTGACAATCATTGACTTGCGATATGAGTAATTTTGAGGACTTGCCATTCTATTAATGAGAATTGACAAGTAAAGTTTAGAATGTCAGAGGTGTAGTGTTAACTTGACAATCATTGATTTGCGATATGAGCAATTTTGAGGACTTATCATTCTATTGATAAGAATTGACAAGTGAAGTTTGGAATGTCAGAGATGTAGTATTAACTTGACAATTTGGTTGATTTGTGACTCCATGTAGAGGAGCGATAAGTGAAGCTTGTACTTACTGGGGAGTATTAAAACTTTTCATTGTCAGAGGTTTGATATTAAACTTAACAATGATTGTATTGTGGACCTACCACTCTATGGAAGAGAATTGGTACGAGATTTTGGTAAAAAATAAAATGAATTGTCAGAGGTGCAATATTAACATGACAATCATTGATTTTCTAGGGACATGGGAGATTCGCCTTTAGAGGTGTAATATTAACATAACGGAGATTTTAAATGAGTTTTGTTGTCAGAGGTTTAATATTAACTTGACTGAATCTGTTGGGAATTGGGAAATCTGTTTTGTCAGAGGTTTACTGTTAACATGACAAGTCCCAGCTCATTTCGTTGGAGGAATGAACATAGGTATTTTTGTGGCCCTACCATTATGCGAGTGAGAATTGGTAGGAGATTTTGGAGGAGAAGATGGGACCAAGTCCATCAAGGTTTTTAGCAAACCTTCTACTCAGGCTCGTGTTTCCGCGTCTGAGAAAGGACGCGAAGTCCGCGTCTGACTAAGAAAGAACGCGAGGTCCGCATCTGCGACCTCCGCGTCTGACATTGGAATGCGAGGTCTGCGTCTGACGTTCTCCATGTCTGAAATTAGAACGCGAGGTCTGCATCTCTTGGAGGAGTTTGAGTTTGAAGCCTTACAGGCTAAAAACTGACGGCTTAGTCATCTGAAAGTTACAGTGACAATCAGAGAGCACCGCCGAGATGAACTGCTCGCAATGGTACTTGAACCCTATGGAATGAGAGCTTCTCAGTTCATATTTGAACTTGGTCTCTTGGGCTGAGCGCGAACCTCGCGTTTCTGAAGTGAAACGCGATGATCTCATTTTGGCTCAGCCTCCTGCTGAACGCGTGTCTTGCGCTTTTGAATAGAAACGCGAAGGTCATCCTTTAATACTGTCAGCGACTCTTGCATTTTAAAATTAAAACGCTAAGGTCATGTTCTGGCACGGCCTTAGGCTGAACGTGGGTCTCGCGTTCTTGAAGTAAGACGCAGATCTCGCGTTTTGACACAACTTGAGGCTGAACATGAACTTCACATTTTGGCGCTGCAACGCGCAGCTCGTGAACGCGAGCATCGCGTTTTGTTGTAGAAATGTGGGGCTGAAAGCGAGCTTCGCGTTTGGTGCCAAAATGCGGGGGTGAAAGCGAGCTCTTTTGCTGATGGTGAACTTGACGTCTTTGTCGACGATCATCAATCCGTTTGGCTCGCATGAGTTGATGCGCCCCTGCAAATTGAGTTTGCTGAGCCTTGGGAGGAGTTTTGTGGCGAGATTGGCCCCACCACTGTGTTGGTTGTGAGCCAAGACAACTGATCTTGCGGGTCTCTTGAGAGACATAGTCGCAAATTATATTGGCTCCACAGGAGGTTGTCAGAACCTCAAGAGAGGTTGAGCCACTTGCTTTGTCAAAAAGCGTATAGACTTTTCTATGAGAAGTCTCCGAAGAGCCTTGAGAGCGAGTTTATGCTTGAGAATTTGGTTCTAATGGAGCCCGATGAGAGAAGTTATTCGAACTTCTCTTGGTCGAATTCGACGATGAGCGATTCGACGGTTTATCCGAGAAGCTTGAGGTCGGCTTGCGCTACGGTTTTCTCATTGGTAGAGAAAACAGGTCCCCTGCAGAGTCGCCATCTTTTGTACGCGTCGGAAAAAATTGAAACCGCGCAAATTCTTTATTTAATTGTAAAGAAAATTACAACGGATCAATAATCCGATTACAAAAGAGGAAGAATTATTTGATCTCTCCTTTGTTTAATATTGGGTTCTTCGTGTAGCGGTAGAGAGTGCTTCTTATTATCCGTTGACGAACTGAACCAGAAGCTTGATTTTTGGACTTTCTTGCTCTCATTGGATGCCCACTGGTCAGGTATGAAATCTTAATCAGTAGCTAAAATCTTAAAGAGATTAGAAACTCTACTTGAACTCAGCAAGTTTATAGAGTTTTCTCCTCTAACACACTATGTGTTCAGTAGCCTTGTGCTTAGCTTTCAGCCTTCTATATTTATCCAGCTTAAGCGTCAAGCATCAAGTGTGCCTTTTAGGGGATTTTCCTCCTTTTCTCTTCAGAGCTCCTCCCATTTTACTCTGAGTTCCCCCAGGTCCTCTCCAGAGCTCCCCTTAGAGAGGTCTCCTCTTTTTTCTCCTCCCTCTTCCTCTAACTATTCATACCTATTTATAGAGAAAATTGGAGTGTAACTGCCTCCTTACAACTCTTCGTTAATGGGGATTAATCTCTCCTTTAAGTGGAGAAAACATGGGAGTGACTGACCCAGTCATGACTGACAGTTATAGCAGAAATGCGGGTCTCGCGTTGAATGCGGACCTTACTCTGATGTTGAGATGCGGAGCTCGCAGGCTCGCCTCTGTGTTGGAACGCGGAGCTGCCTAGGCTTGCGTTTGAGTTGAAACGCGGAGCTGGCTGAGGTCCGCGTCTGACAAAGGACGCGAGGTCCGCATCTGACATTGGAACGCGAGGTCTGTGTCTGGCGACCTCCGCGTCTGAGGCTGGAACGCGACCTCTGCGTCTGGCATTGAAACGCGACCTCCGCGTCTTGGAGGTTCGCGTTTGAGATTTTGTCTTCAGTAATTTTTTGATAGCCTACATTTACAAAGCTTGGTTCATCACCCAAAGTGTTTGAGTATATCAAATATGATAAGAGATATTTGCAGATACTTAATGCACATTGGAAGAAAAAGAAGAAATTGAAACCATTTGCCATCACAAGATAAGCTAGAGTGTTTAACATGGATTCTTCCTCTAAGTATGAGTTTCAGATGAAGAAATAATGTTGGTGGTACAAGAATTGGAACATCTAAGCAATTGCAAGTGTCTGATGACGAGGAGAATAATGGTGAGGATCAGTTAATGGACAATGTCAGAAATGATGATATAGTTGAAGTTGAGGATTATGCGTATGAAATTCCTATAAGGAATGGAGAGTATAGAGAAATATTTGAGTCTAAATTTGAAGGAGAAGAACAAGAAGAAGTCTCAATAAGATCTACTGCATCACAACTAGATGATGATAAGCTTGAAGATGAAAGAATGCAAGAAGAGAGAGTAGAGATTGAGAATGAAGAAGTGACAGATGATGATGTAGATGATCATTACTCTGAGAACAATTATTATTTCTGGAGAAAGCTCAGGTGAGGAATGTAAAGAAGATGAGGCAACTGAGGACTTTGACGAAGGAAGTGCCCACCAGTGTGAGATACAAACTATGAGGACCCATGCGGAGAGTAAGTTCAAAGATGCGGAGGAGTTTAAGTTGTGATTAAGACAATTTAGCATCAATACAACTTCAATTGTGTTCTCCAAAAGAATGATGTCAAGACTATCACAACAAAATACACAAATGAGGTATGCAAGTAGCGTGGGAGGACATTCTAGGCTTCCAGACAAAGTAACTTATGAGGTCAGGGTATTTCAAGAGGAGGACATTTGTACATGGGTTAATAAATCTGAGAATGATGTTATTTCATACAAGTGGATAGTAAGACATATCTTGCAAGACATCAGCGATATGACTCTTGCTAAATGATTGTCAAAAAATACAGTGTATCAGTTGGATATAAGAAAGCTTGGAGAGCAAGAGAAATTATCAAAGACCAAATCTCTGAAAATATAGAGGACAGTTATGACTTTGTGTACTCTTTGAAAGGTGAATTGAAGAGAAGAAATCCGATAAGCCATGCAGAGATTGAGACTGAGGAGATAAGTCATTTCAAATGATGTTTGTTTCATTCCAGGCTTATATGCAAAACTTCAAACTTGCGTGTAGGCCAGTCATTGGCCTAGATGGTTGCCATCTAAGAAGCAAATATATGGGGAGTTTGCTTACAGCTATAACGTTGGATGGAAATAATGGATTATTTCCAATAACATTTGCTATAGTTGAAAGTGAGAACTCACTTAGCTGGCATTGGTTCATTACCAACTTGAAGGATGCCTTTAGTGAAGAGCTTGAGAACATCATATGTTGGAGGAGAGAGTACATTAGAGGATGTGAAGACATGCCAGGTGCTGTTGAAGACTGCCAAGGAGTCTACGACGAAAGGCGAAGGAACAGCGGGCAGGAAAAAGAAGCAGCAGCAGAAAATTGACAGAGGTCGGTCGACCGGACCGGTCGACCGACATGCACGAAGTGCACCAGGTTATCCCGGTCGACCGGACCGGTCGACCGGAGAGGATGTCTGCAGGTTACAGAGCTCTCGGTTTGATTCCGGTCGACCGGACCGGTCGACCGGAGAGGGTCTCTGTAAGCAGGTGATGTCTCTGTTGGAGCCCAGTCGACCGGACCGGTCGACTGGAGAGAAAACAGCAATGGACCGGTCGACCGGACCGGTCGACCGGTAGTCGGGTTTTGGGCGAAATCTGCTGTTTCGGGAAATTATGTATTTAAGCCCTGGTTGTAATTTTCTAGGGTTTAGTGCTTTGAGAACTTTGCGAAAGTATAGCTGCTGACTCTCTTGTGTTCATAGAGATCCAGAGCTATTGTAAACCATCTTCCATAAAGAAATCTCTCTCCGTGGATTGCCCCGAGGACGTAGGCAGGTTGGCCGAACCTCGTTAGATCTGGTTTTTGCGTTTGGTTCTTCTTCTAGTTTTTGGTTTCATTGTTTTGGTGATTGAGTTCTGGTTGGATCCTCTAAGGGTTGTTGTCTCCGAGCACAACAAGTGGTATCAGAGCCAGGTTATGCTCGGAGACAACAACCCTTAGAGGATCCAACCAGAACTCAATCACCAAAACAATGAAACCAAAAACTAGAAGAAGAACCAAACGCAAAAACCAGATCTAACGAGGTTCGGCCAACCTGCCTACGTCCTCGGGGCAATCCACGGAGAGAGATTTCTTTATGGAAGATGGT
Organism: Agave tequilana; assembly: GCA_038442645.1. Classification (NCBI taxonomy): domain Eukaryota; kingdom Viridiplantae; phylum Streptophyta; class Magnoliopsida; order Asparagales; family Asparagaceae; genus Agave; species Agave tequilana. The sequence continues at coordinate 33,386 of JAVJIF010031372.1, forward strand.
TTACAATAGCTCTGGATCTCTATGAACACAAGAGAGTCAGCAGCTATACTTTCGCAAAGTTCTCAAAGCACTAAAACCCTAGAAAATTACAACCAGGGCTTAAATACATAATTTCCCGAAACAGCAGATTTCGCCCAAAACCCGACTACCGGTCGACCGGTCCGGTCGACCGGTCCATTGCTGTTTTCTCTCCAGTCGACCGGTCCGGTCGACTGGGCTCCAACAGAGACATCACCTGCTTACAGAGACCCTCTCCGGTCGACCGGTCCGGTCGACCGGAATCAAACCGAGAGCTCTGTAACCTGCAGACATCCTCTCCGGTCGACCGGTCCGGTCGACCGGGATAACCTGGTGCACTTCGTGCATGTCGGTCGACCGGTCCGGTCGACCGACCTCTGTCAATTTTCTGCTGCTGCTTCTTTTTCCTGCCCGCTGTTCCTTCGCCTTTCGTCGTAGACTCCTTGGCAGTCTTCAACAGCACCTGGCATGTCTTCACATCCTCTAATGTACTCTCTCTCCAACAATTCTCCACCTCGGTGAAGATTGTTAAATCTGAGCCGAACACCGACTCGATAGCGGCTGCACCAATCTGGTTGCCTACGTACCCCTTGCCCAAGGGATCAAGCCATCCGTAGTTCATCCACATGAGCTTCAGCAAGCTCATTTCACCTGAAGGATCTGGAGCAAGTCTTTGCAGTGTGCAAACTTCACTCCCGTAACCACCTTTGTAAGCATGTCGGCCGGATTCTCTGAAGTATGAATCTTCAACAGGTTGATGTCATCTTCCTCCAGAATCTCCCGAACAAAGTGATACCTGACATCGATGTGCTTCGTCTTGCATGGTAGACTTGGTTCCTTGCAAATAAATGGCACTCATACTGTCACAGTGTATCTTCAAGATCTCCTGTTCCACTCCCAAGTCGTCTAGCAATCCCTGAAGCCAGATTGCCTCCTTCATGGCCTCTGTCAAGGCCATATATTCAGCCTCTGTAGTCGACAACGCGACTGTGGACTGAAGTGTGGAGCGCCAACTCACCGGTGCCTGCGAGAATGTGAATACATACCCAGTAGTCGACCGGCGTTTGTCAAGATCACTGCATAGTCCGAATCCACGTACCCTATGCATTCCTGCTTCCCGGTGTTGTCCTTCTCAAATACGAGGCCTACATCAACAGTACCCTTGATGTACCTCAGGATCCACTTCACTGCTTCCCAATGGCCCTGACCTGGATCATGCATAAATCTGCTGACCATGGAAACTGCCTGTGATAGATCCGGCCTTGTACACACCATTGCATACATCAAGCTTCCCACTGCATTGGCATATGGTACATGAGTCATATGCTCACGCTCCTGAACACTCCTTGGAGACATCTTCGCTGACAACTTGAAGTGCGGCGCCATTGGTGTACTTACAGTCTTCGTATCTTTCCCGATATTAAACCTCTGCAGTACCTTCTCCAGATAGCCCTTCTGAGTCAAGCTAATCCTGCCAGCCTCCTGTCCCTTGTGATCTCCATACCCAATACTTTCCTTGCTTCCCCCAGGTCCTTCATCTCGAACTCAGACGATAAAGTCTTCTTCAGAGAATCAATTGCAGATCTGACCTAGAAGCAATTAGCATATCATCTACGTAAAGTAGTAGATAGACATACTCACCAGATGGTAGCTTGTTATAGTACACACATGGATCGAAGTGGCTTCGTGTGTACTTCTTCTTCCTGATGAAGCTGTCAAATCGTTTGTACCACTGTCTCGGAGACTGCTTCAGACCGTACAGCGATTTCTTCAGCTTGCATACCAACTCCTCTTTCCCTGCAGTTTTGTAACCTGTGGGCTGAGTCATGTAGATCTCCTCCTCAAGATCGCCGTGGAGAAAGGCGGTCTTCACATCGAGTTGGTCAAGGTCCAACTCATTCTGTGCCACCAAGGCTAATAGGATCCGAATAGACGAGTGTTTTACAACTGGGGAGAACACCTCGTTGTAGTCGATCCCTTCTCTCTGTGCGTAGCCTTTAGCCACCAGCCTTGCCTTGTAGCGCACTTTGTCTTCTGGAGTGATCCCTGCTTCTTAGCAAAACACCACTTACACCCTATTGCTTTCTTCCCCTTGGGCAACTTGGTCAGTTCCCATGTGTTGTTCTTATAAAGAGACTGCATCTCTTCATTCATAGCTCCTTTCCATAACTCAGCTTCTGAACTGATTTCAGCTTCCCTGAAAGTAGATGGAATGGCTTCTTCAACAACTGGAAGTGCATGTGCAATCACCATGTCTGTAGTGAGCCAGCCAGGTTTCCTAGCATTCCTCCTTGGTCTTCCAACTGCAGTGGGATCTTGAACCGCATCAATAACCTGTTCCTGATCCTCTTCAACAACCTCAGCATCTTCTTCTGCAACTTGATCACCTCCCTGTGTCACCTCAGGGATGATCCTCACTGATACTGAGTCTTCTAGAGATGGTGAATCTGCATCACTCTCCACCTGCTGCAATAGCTCCTTGGTCTTCTTAGTCTCCACCTGCTTAGAGACTGTAGGCTTCATCATCGAGGCCTCATCAAAGTGACATCTCTGCTGATTATGAATTTGTTGTCTTGTTGGTCCCAGATCTTGAACCCCTTGGTTCCTTTCTTGAAGCCAACAAACACTCCTTTCTTCGCTCTCGGATCCAATTTGTCTTCTTTTACATGGTAGTAGGCTGGACATCCAAATATCCGGAGCACATCATAATCTTCTGCAGCTTTACCCGACCAAGCTTCAAGAGGGGTCTTCCCCCTATTGCAGATGACGGCAACCTATTGACGAGATGGCATGCATACCCCAAAGCTTCAGCCCAGAACTTCTTGGTAATCCTGCATTTGACAATATGCACCGAACCTTCTCTAGCAAAGTTCGGTTCATTCTTTCAGCCACCCCATTCTGTTGCGGAGTTTCCCTCACTGTGAAGTGCCTCTCTATGCCCTCATCAAGACATAGCTTCTGGAAAGGGTCTGACTTGTACTCTCCTCCGTTATCAGAACGAAGTACCTTGACTTTTCTTCCTGTACTCCTTTCCTGATTTGCTTTCCACTTCACAAACAATTCTAGGACTTCATTCTTGTGTCGCATGGTGTACACCCAGCACCGCCTAGAATAATCATCGATAAACGACACAAAGTAATGGGTTCCCCCTATTGATACAGTCTTTGTGGGTCCCCATACGTCTGTATGAACATAATCAAGAATGCCTTCGGTGCAGTGTGAAGCTGTACCAAACTTCACCTTTGTCTTCTTGCCTATGATGCAATGTTCACACAGATCCAGTTTGCAGGTCTCTGCACCCTTCAGCAGCCCTTTCCTCACAAGAGCTTGCATAGACTTCTCCCCTGCATGTCCCAGCCTCATGTGCCATAGCCGGGTTTGATCTTCCTTCTGACTGGTCGAAGCTGCCACCTGCCCTGTCACTGTACTACCTTTCAAGTAATACAAATTGTTCCTGCGGTGGCCTTCAACACCACCATTGAGCCCTTTGTCATTTTAAGAACACCTTCTTTAATAGACACAGAGAGCCCAATGATTCCAAAGCACCTACTGAGATCAAGTTCCTCTTCAGCTGAGGGACATATCTCACTTCCTTCAGTTCCCTTACCATCCCGTCGAACATCCTGATAGGAATTGTGCCCATACCCTCCATGATGCATGGGTGATCATCGCCCATGACAACCGAACACCCCTCCAACTTCTCAAGACTGGTAAACCAATCTCGATTAGGGCATACATGATATGTAGCACCTGTATCAAGAATCCACTCGTTATCCCCGAGTAACCTACAACAGGAGTAGTAACTGAAAACGAGAATACCGAAGAATCTGAATCTGAATCCTCTGCCTGTGATTTACTGCTAGCAGCCTTTTCACTCTTGCCAGATTTGCCTCAGATTTTGATTCCTTCTTCTTTCCCTTGTACTTTGGACAGTCACCTTCCAGTGCCCAAACTCTTTGCAATGCATGCACTGGTCTTTCTTAAGATCCCTTAAGCCCGGTCTTGACTTCGATCTTCCTCTCACCTCCTTGCCTTTCCTTGATGAGCTCCTGCCTCTTACCTCCAAAGCTTCTGCTGATGAACTAGATTTCCCAGGATGTTTCTCATTCTTCCTTTTCTCATAACTCATCAGTGCTGACGATATCTCATCAAAGTCTAAGGTTTGCCTTCCATTTAAGAATGTCATTGTAAATATCTCATACTCCTCCGGTGGAAGAGAGTTCAGGAGAACGACTGACTTGTCTTCCTCACTTATAAGGCATCCACATTCAGCAAATCCGTAATAAGCTTTGTAAACCTGTTGAGGTGCTCATTCACTGTGCTTCCCCTCTGCATCCTGAACAAATACAGCTTGCTCTTAAGCTGCAACGAGTCTCCACGCTCTTTGTCAGGTACTTCTTCTCGAGGGTTTTCCACATATCCTTTGCTGACTTCTCATGTTGAACAGAATACTTGATATCTTGTGACAAACATGAGCGAATCAGGCCACATGCCGACCTGTTCATTTTGCCCACTCATCATCAGTGGTAGTCTCCTTCTTCTTCTCCAAAAGGAGCGTGTCCTCGAGGTTCTGTGCATTCAATGCATCCATGACCTCACACCTCCACATCCCGAAATTGTTAGTTCCATTGAACTTAACAACTCAATCCTGGAGTTGTTCATTGTTTTAACAGACTTAGATTCCTCTGCCATTGAGATCCTTTTCTTGACCCTCTAACTATGCGGAAGATCAAATACTTGCAAAATAGATCTATTACTGAGATAAAAAAGTGATTTTTACCCCACCTTGAAACCCTAGCTTGAGTTTCTCACCAGATCTATTCCACCACTGATTCAAAACGAGCCCTCCCTGCGTCCACCTGAGATCGACACACGATCTCCTTGAACACCAATACCTCTGACCTGAGATCGACACACGATCTCCACCTGATCAGATCTGGAGCCCTTCGAATCTTCAGAATATCCCAAGCGTAACCTGGCTCTGATACACTTGTTGTGCTCGGAGACAACAACCCTTAGAGGATCCAACCAGAACTCAATCACCAAACAATGAAACCAAAAACTAGAAGAAGAACCAAACGCAAAAACCAGATCTAACGAGGTTCGGCCAACCTGCCTACGTCCTCGGGGCAATCCACGGAGAGAGATTTCTTTATGGAAGATGGTTACAATAGCTCTGGATCTCTATGAACACAAGAGAGTCAGCAGCTATACTTTCGCAAAGTTCTCAAAGCACTAAAACCCTAGAAAATTACAACCAGGGCTTAAATACATAATTTCCCGAAACAGCAGATTTCGCCCAAAACCCGACTACCGGTCGACCGGTCCGGTCGACCGGTCCATTGCTGTTTCTCTCCAGTCGACCGGTCCGGTCGACTGGGCTCCAACAGAGACATCACCTGCTTACAGAGACCCTCTCCGGTCGACCGGTCGGTCGACCGGAATCAAACCGAGAGCTCTGTAACCTGCAGACATCCTCTCCGGTCGACCGGTCCGGTCGACCGGGATAACCTGGTGCACTTCGTGCATGTCGGTCGACCGGTCCGGTCGACCGACCTCTGTCAATTTTCTGCTGCTGCTTCTTTTTCCTGCCCGCTGTTCCTTCGCCTTTCGTCGTAGACTCCTTGGCAGTCTTCACACACCTGGCATGTCTTCACATCCTCTAATGTACTCTCTCCTCCAACAATTCTCCACCTCGGTGAAGATTGTTAAATCTGAGCCGAACACCGACTCGATAGCGGCTGCACCAA